>JAODAH020036718.1:0-55354 GCA_027574865.2 Coproporus ventriculus | reverse complement strand
GGATTTTTTATCTTTAATTTAATTCGAAAATTTATATTTAAATCTCAGAAGTAACTGTAGAAGTAAGATGTAACAATGGTAGATTGTATGTGATAGAAAGAGGTCGAATAAAATAAAATTTGAAATTTCTTCGATTTTTATTAAAAATTTTCCTACAATTTTTTCTTAATTTTCATCTCGCAATGAGTGAAAGTGAGATGTAACGATGGTGGATTGTATATGTTAGAAAGAGGTCAAATAAGAGATTTTTTTAAATTTCTTCGATTTTCATGAATAATTTTCTGATTATAATGAGTGGAAAGAAGATGGAACGATTGGCGGTTTGATTAGTTGGAAAGAGCGGAATGTGGGACGGTCACCTAAGAAAAAGTGTCGACGCGAAGAGTTAATTAGTGAGTGACCCTCGCTGTTGCAACAAATTTTGAAGCGATAACCTTTTTTAGGTCTTCATCAGTCACCAAAAAGACCTAATAAAAAGTAATCAGCTCAAAATTGTTGCTTATGTTATTTAAAAACGAATTGAGCTACTTTAATTCACTTTAAAAGCGTAAAATGGTACATTTTCTCGAATTTGGGGACCAGTTTCCAATGTGGGATCAACTATTCAAATGTGGGACTGTCCAAACTAATTTGGGACGACTGGTAATTTTTTCTATTTCAATTTGGTCGTAACTATATGAAATAAAGTTCAAGTTGGCAACACGGCAATATCCATATTGTAAATCCTCCTTTATTAAATTAAGGCAAGCTACACTTTCAAACCAAATTTTATAATTAATAAAACTTTAATCCAAAAATACGAAATTATAAAAATAAAATGAAAATTTTAAATCTTTTAAATTCATTTGCACGAACAAACCAAAGTGCATTACTTTTTTATCCACATACATTCCCTTTTTTTTAACAATTACTTTAAAACAAGTTTCCTTGCAAATTAATTAATTAATTATTTTTTTGCTATATTAATATATTTGCTGACTTTAAAAATTGTTTGTTTCTTCATTTAAATTTCAATTTAATTTTTTCAGACAATAAAAAAACGAAATCTTTTAAGGATCGAAAAAGGATTTGTAGGAACTTCAGGTTTTACCTTTTGGACGAAAAACTTAAATTAGAGACTTTTTAGATGAATGTGGAGATGTTATTTGTATTTATAAAGTTAATTAGCTATTTATAATTTGAAGACGCGTGTGAGTGTGCGCGGCCTTTAACTCATTCCGATCCGTCAACGTAGTCCACTACAAGCTGATCACTTGTCAGCATAGTTGTCAGTGTCAAATCCACCGTGAATTTCAATCACTTTTCTACCAGTAACTTTTAGTTTTTCATTATAATAATGATAATACAACCAACCAATAATTAAATGATAATTGGATTAACCCCCTAGGAACAACCCCTCTCCTAAAATAAGAAAAAAATGGTGAATGTGGAATTTATAGCCAGTGAATTTCCTCTACATTGGTATGTTTGGAATAATGAACATAAGAAACTAGAAGAGGAATTAAATAAGAGAGCTGTAAGTAAAAATTAATCATTTTAATTCTATTATGTAAAATGTTTGCGGGGAAGCCTTATCAATGTTCCAAGCCGGGTGATTAGTATTCGATTGTTTCACGAGGATGTGGTAGAAATATGAGACAGCCTTGTTTGGAATTTGATTATCTATTGTTTGTTTTATATATGTACGATTATAGCTATTTATGTATGTATTTGCATGTCGGTTTAGGTTTAATTTTTTTGTTACGCTTAATGACACACTATAACTGGACTGTTTCAATAGTTCATACATCGTTAAGATTTACACATAATTTATTACAATTACTTGCCGTATATACAGGGTGCTTTTTTTATTGCGAACATTAAAAGATTTTGTACTTCCAGTTGAGATAAAAATTTGAAAAAATTCACTGATTAAGATGAATTGAAGTAAAATAGTTTCAAAATTATATCACTTCCGGAAGTACAAAATCTTTTAATGGTTGTGATAAAAAAATACCCCGTATATCATTTTATAAGATTCAGGAGTATGAAAAAAATGAAAATGTGCAGTCATCGGAAGGTTTCAAGCAGTATGATTCTGTATATTATTATCATTTATTTGTTTGGGTATTTGGAGAATTTCTGACATTGAAAATATTTTAGTAAATGATTATCACTATATAATTTGAAGATTAACTGCATACAACTCTCTATTTATTATTTACTTCAAATAATTCAACGTATATTTAACTAATGCCTGCTTTCTCTTTATTTTTCCATCCATGTGTATTTGCAAATGTAAAATATAAATGAATTCAAATAATTCGTTTGTTCAAATGCATATAAAAATGTTATAAATATTAGCAACAAACCATTATTAATATTCGTGTATTGCAAAAGATCTCTTTAGGATATCTTTTAAAAAAAATCTGCCCGGAATAATGCGGGACCTACATTGCAATCGAAAACCAGGGGAACAATAAAAATTATAAACGAACGTGGAAACTTAACGAATTCAGAAACAAATCAAAAATTCTCCCTTGCTACACAGAGTTTACTAAAACGCTAGATATATTTCAGGAAATTATTGTTTTTTGTCTTGTTTACAGTTTTTATTTTTCCCCTTGTTTTTGATTCATTGTTCGTTGTTAATTAACCACAGATTTCACTTAATTTGTTTCTTATACCGCAGTTGAACATTTAATTCAAATATTTTTAATTAAATTTATTCAATCTAAAACATATGTTTAGCCGGACGAGCAGCTATTTCGTTTTAAAAAAAGGTTTAAAATGACCACATATTGAATTTAACCGATCGGAGTGCTTGTGACTTAACATGTGATGATGTTTTACTTGTAGATTATAGGTTAATTTGAATCTACCAAATTTGCCCCCATAGCTAATTCAGTAATCTGTATTACCAACAACAAACATTTTGTTACAAATTCAAATTATTCTTGCACAGTACAATACATAATCATGATTGCAATTTAAACTCATCCGAATTAAAATAAATTTGCTATAATCAAGATGTGATCAATAATTTAGTGGAAATGAGTAATTTAATTTTAAAAACTGTTTTTATAGCTTGCTATTTACACTTTCTAGTTTATATTTCTATACTAAAATTATTCTAATTGGTCACCAGACACATAAAAGTAATTTACAAATATGCACAACACATGATAATTAATTAGCCAATGTGCATATAACATTTTTTTGTTACAATAGCATCACCTTTTACTTCATTTCATCCCGCTTTATAAGCAAATATATTCACCAATACCAACACAAATTTACATTCGAAAGGTTGTTATTGTATTTTAATTTAAGTTGGGTAATTGTTCAGTGGTTGGTAACTGTCTTCCGTAAATTCTGGCGTTGTGCTTTGTATTTTGTTAAAATGCATCTGATACTGCTTATATTTTGCATACATAATAGATATGTAAATTTGGACTTGTAACTCTATTTTTTCGCAAACTTGAAAAGTTCGTACATGAAATATAAATGTCTGTGTGTGTGTGTGTGTGTATGTATGCACGTATGTGGACTCTATTAACTTGAAGTATTTTTGAATTCTGCGTGAAAATTTGGAAAGTACATTGAAAAATAATGGGAGTAGTTACTTTGTTGCATTTTGGTAGTTGTTGAGGAAAGTCGGGATCAAAATGTGACATTTTTTTAAATTGTGCACCATTAATTTCTGTTTTGTCAAAAATAATGAAGTTGTAACATTTCAATGCAGGTTATGTTATCCGTCATCAACCCAATAGCACGATTATTAAGCTTGTTGTCGTTGCATGCCAACCTATAAAAATGAAATAAAATGTTAGCAACTAACGTTGCATCTTATTTCCACTAATTGTGACCCGAAAATTATGAACAAAATATTGAAATCTCCAATTTTCAATGGTTCCATTATTTCCAAATAAACAAACCACCAATTGTTTTATCTTCATTACACTTGTAATAATCAAAAAATTGTATGAAACTATTAATGAAAACCACAGAAATTTCAATTTTTTTTTTAAATTCTATCTCTTTTTAATGTATACAATCCACCATCGTTACATCTTATTTCCACCCGTTGTTATCCAAAAATGTTTTAAAATTATTATTAATGAAAACTAAAGACATTTCAAAAATTCTATTATTCAATCACTTCCACTCATTACAAGGCGAAAATTAGGCAAAAATTCTAAGAAAATTTTTAATAATAATCGAAGCAATTTCAAATTTTGTCTTATTCGACCTCTTTCTGAAATAGAAATAATTTTTATTCTCAATGTTTAAATACATTAAAAAAATCATACAGTATATATATTTAAAATATGTACAGAAAAAATTATTATACAATTATTGTATTCATAAAAATTCCTGGACAGAATAGAATGGGTGTAGTTCAAAGTAATGTTTAATTTGGCTTTTCAATTTCTTTTGTCGAAGATCTCTCCACTCCAGGGGCAGTATGTTGAAAGAGTGCAAACCTATATTCCACGAATCTGTGGTACGTAGTCTGCAGGTCACATCGTGTTCCGGTGTTGTAGTTATGGGCATCGGAGTTGTGTGGTAGAATAGCCACATGTTTTTTTGTATCTAGTAAGGCTTCCATGATGTAAACTCCAGTTAGTGTGATAATGTTGAAGTTCGTGAATATTGGACGTGAATATTGGAGCACTGTGAGCATCTCTGGGTTCATCTCCTAGGATACGAACTACCTTCTTCTGAGCGATGAATACCTTATTGGCATGGCTGCTGCTTCCCCATAACTTGATTCCATAGGCCATGCGTGAATAGAATAAGGCATAATATGCTGTTTTTGCTGCATCCAAGCTGATGAGTTCTTTGATCCGACATATAGCGTATGTAGCCGTAGATAGTTTGTAACATAGTTCTCATATTTGATGTTCCCAGGTGAGAAACGTATCAACAAAGATGCCAAGAAATTTTACTATGCCTCTGTGTAAATCGGTTTCTCGGCGGCTAGATGTAAAACTGATACTCACAGTTTTCGTGGCTTCTTTTTCGATCTACTTTAACCTGTTGAAATCTGTTAGTCAGATATGATTTTATAAGGTTTAAAAAAAGGTTACTTCTCGGATGCCAACCTATAAAGATAAAATGAATCCCGTAACCATTTGAATGTAATTTAAAATGTTATTAGAGCGGAGGGGATGAGAATGAATATTGTTGCTGCCTTACTTATTTGCTCTATTTTCAAGTTCGTTTTGGTAATGCTTTTAAACATTCTCAGCTGGTAAATTTTTATATGCATTCACTCTTCAATTCATTTCGGCATCTAATCTTTGATTATTATTATTTTTTTTAATTTACAGTCGGATCTAGAGAAACGTGATGTTCGAGGAAGAACTCCATTAATGTTAGCAGTAACTTTAGGTCATTTAGAATCTGTTAGAGTCTTACTCAAATATCAAGCAAATGTAAATTGTGAAAACCCAGATGGATGGACAGGTAAATATAAATAACATTCTTCTCTTTTGAGTATAATATGGCATTATTTTGTTAAAAAAAAAAATTACTACTTTCTACATACTTCGTTAGGAAAGCGTGTTTATTTTATAAACAGTGACCATTGTAATAATTACAATGTGTTTAAAAAGTGTATTTTATTTATGTGGTTGTTTTCTTCATTGAGCACTATTTTTATTAGTTGTGCAGGAAGCCGTTTCAACTGGAGATCCAGAACTCCTTCATATGGTTCTACAACGAAGGGATTATCTAAGATATTCAAGCCGAATGGCGGGGATACCGGAACTCCTATTGAAATTAAAAGAAGCTCCAGATTTTTATGTAGAGATGAAATGGGAATTCACAAGTTGGGGTAAGTAGTTTTAAAATATCAAGGTTTTCTGGCAGCTATTTTTTGGTGTAATCATTTTGGGGGATAGGAATAAAGTTAATCATTTTTAAATGTAATTACATTACATAATTACAAATTTGTTTGTTTTCAATTTTGTAATCCGTAAAATAACTAGTTCTTTTGGAATTTTTAATTGTTAACCTTTTATTTAATAAAAATAAATCTAGAAAGTGATTGGTTTTCCTCAAATAAATATTTAATAAATAAAAATGTCAAAGGAACTATTTGCATTTATTTATTATTTATTTTCAGTGCCTTTAGTGTCTCGTATGTGCCCCAGTGATACTTATAAAGTATATAAACAAGGTTCCAATGTTCGAATAGACACTACCCTACTTGGATTTGATCATAGTAGTTGGCAACGAGGAAATAGAAGTTACATCTTTCAAGGTCATGGTATGTAAGTTTTAAATAGAAAATATACCAGAAGCAAACAAAATATATCTGTAGTAATGTGTAAATTGTTTCCGTGAATATAAAAGTTTGTGATTGTGCAGATGTTAAGTTCTCATTATCACTTAGCCCTCAATTTAAAAAATGAACAATTTATTTATTCTATTTAATACATATTTTTCATTATCTTAGCTATACAGATATGTGAACCAATTAGAGGTCACAGAAGCTACGTATATTCACTAAATTCAGAAAGAGGTGAATTTTTTTTTTTTTTTTAATATGCTGTCCAGAAATGTAGGATTTTGCTTGAAATGTAGCTATGCTTCAAAATGTTAATAATAACTTTTGTTTTTTTTTTAATTTCTAAATTTATTATTTAGATGATGGCATAGCTACAATGATGGAAGTAGATCATGAATCAAGGCAAGTCTTCTGTGAACAAATGCGAGCAGCTGATGAAGCTGAAGCACTACTATCGCCTAGCGAAGAGTCACTTTCACAAAGATTAACCACCCCTATTGTAACAACATATGTTGATACAGATAAAATTAGTTTTGAAAGGTAAAATTATATTTTAAATGTAATGTCATATTATGTTAAAAAATTTTGCCTTCATACATTCATTTTATATAACTTTTGTGAGTGGAATCTACCTACATTCCATTCTATTTTATATAATTTTAGAGTAAAAAAGTGTTGTTGCTGATTCTTAATTAAAATTTAAATTTTCAGGATGTTTTACATGCTCTTAAAATATATTGAATGGACTGTAGGCATTAAAACATTTTTTTGGTATATTATTAAATACATTTTGTTTCACCAGATTTTTCAAATTTTGCTTTTATTTTTCTTAGAAATAGAGCAGGTATGTGGGGTTGGCGATCGGATAAAACAGAAACAGTGAATGGTCATGAGTGCAAAGTGTTTGGTGCTAACAATGTAGAATTGGTAACTAAAACTAGGACTGAACATTTAACAGAAACTGATAAGGCTATAGCAAAATCAAAAAATCAGAAAACGCCCTTACAGATATTTGTGGGTATAGCCGAAGTGGAGGAAAATCATGCAGCAGCTACAACGCCTAGGGTAATATTCATATTGCATTTTATTTCTAGCAGAAATATTTATTATTTAATAAAATTTTAATTCTTTATACACATAATATAAACAATTATGTTTAATAATAATGAATCAGAATTTCTTATTATATGAATTTAATATTTGTTTATTTAGATATGGTTAGTCAGAAATATTACCAACCCGATACTTTACAAAATAATATGTGCAGGGTGATTTTTTATCTTTGTCATTAACAGATTTAATATTCCACTAGGACAAAAACAATGTTTTTTAATGCCTTCATTGTTTAATATAATTTCTTCATTTTTGTTTATATTACTCTTGCAGTTTAAATCAAAAGATTTTGTTGCAACTAAAAATAAATTTTTAATTCCAAAGCTTGAGACAGTTTTAAACTTTTATTCTTGCAAAAGGTATATCACATAAAATTTTAGGAAGAATATGTGAATGTAAGCAATCCATGCAATATAACACCAGAAGAATACTTCGATGAAGATGTCAATTTAAATGGTAGAGATATCGGTCGACCTAAGGAATTAAACACAAGGATACAAAAATTTAAAGCAACTTTATGGTTAGCAGAAGAATACCCACTTTCATTACCCGAACAAATACTTCCCATTGTAGATTTAATGGCGATTTCAAGCTCACATTTTGCTAAACTACGGAATTTTATTCAAATGCAACTGCCATCTGGATTTCCAGTTAAAATAGGTAAACAAAATTCACACAATCAAACATTTTTGCATGGTTAGACTTATTATTTTTTAGAGATACCATTATTTCATGTTTTAAATGCTCGCATCACATTTGGTAATATTTTTGGTTTGGATGCCGATGTACCTCATATAACTAGAATTCAGGAAGAAGATAGATTAACATGTATTTTGGATGATGTGATATTCCAGCCGCCACTCGGTTACGCCCAGCTTGGTAATGGTAATACAAACACAGTTTTTATTTTTATTTTGCAAGCTTATTTTAATTCAAACAAATCTTATACAAATTCTTAAATATTATAATAGATTTTTTTAATATATCCTATTTTTTCAGTTGGCATGGATGGACGTAGACAATATAGTTTAGAGGAAGAAGATGATTTACTGCAATTTGCTATTCAACAAAGTTTGATTGATGCTGGAACAGAAAAGGAAGAGGTATAAATTTTTAATTTAGATGATAAGGTGTACACACAATAACACTGAGTGCAAACACAGTACACATGTATATACATCAATGCCGATGTAGTGCCATCTATCATGTTTATTAAAAAGTATGTAATCTTTATTTAAAAATTAGTTGAGAATATTCGACAAATATTAAAGATATTAATACGTAGTATGCTATTTTTGTGTTTGGTGAGCTTCATTTAAATGTTGCTGCAAATCTGTCAATATCACTTGAAATATATCTAAACCTTGCTAGATACTGCTGATACTGTTGGACATATCGAATCATGTCACATGTGCTGGCAACATGGAGTACATGCTAGTGTGACGTAAATTACATGTTGCTTCATCTTACTTCTGCTAAGAGATTTCCTGTAACATGTATCATTCTCGTATGCTACTTGTTTCCTAAATGTTACCTCAGTAATTTATACATCTCATGTAAATGCAGCAAGAATCTTTCGTTTTAATACTGATTGCAGTTTTGCTTTAGAAAAAATCTTTTATTTTGTTTTTTGATGGATGTAGTTTTGAATTTACAAAAGGAATGTTTTTTAGTTTATTTATTAAATGATGATTGTTTTTGATTTAGGTTGATATATGGGAAGCTTTAAGGGCAAAGAAACCGTCCCGTCCATCAACTCCTAATTTAGTAGGTGAAGAAGAAAGGCAATTGCAGAGGTTTGTAAAATTTCAATTTGATGTGAATTGATTGTATAGTAATGTGTTATATGTACTTAGGCAATGTTATTCTTTAACACCGGAAGCTTATACTCATACAAATGGAGCATTTAAGAAAAAGCCTTCTATATAAATTAATTTTGCTTTATAATAATTTGGCATGCTGATGCTTAAATTTTGCTTTACTCCAGCTAAGTAATATGCTATTTTAGAAAATACCAAAGAAAACTTATATGGGTGTTTGTTCAATTTATGGTGCATGATTCGAAATTCGTTTAAGTTTTATATAAAAAAAAAAATTCATACATGACTTTTTGACGAAATATTTCCTAAGATTTTTTTATCCCGCAACGCGCAGATGTATTAAATCCAGAATAGGATTTCTAATTGATCAATTCAGAAGAATCCCTTTATGTAATTTTGACAGCTTTGTCTTGTAAATTTGGGGGTGAATCTGAATTTTTACATATTTGCATACATAACCTTAACCTGCGCTTCTCTTCATTTGTGCCTCTAATTTATAAAATAGGAAGTTTTCATTGCTTTTGATTTATTACAGCTAATGAATTTAATTGTTTTTGAGATATTCAATATGAAAATATTTTTTAATTTCATTGTTTTCTTTATTCAAAATTGGGTTTGCTACAAACAAATTTAATCATTCTTAATATTTCCATTTTATATGTTTCTCTTACAATATTTTCACCTTCAAATTGATTTTTTTTTTTATTAAATGTGTATACAATTCTGAAGAACTCTTAGAAAAAATTTCCGAAAGAAGTTAATTGATATAAAACAGAACAGATAAAAATGTATGAAACTTTTGTGCGTGTTAATTTTTTTTATACTTATGTAAATTGCTTTAAGAATTTTTAATTTTACTATTTTGCAATAAAGTTTAGCTTACTCTCGCTATTATTATCCCTTTCATATTTTACTGCATGAGTAGTAGATTATTTTTTCTGGCAAAAATTATAAATATTTTCTATCTTTCTTGATTCCTCAGTTCCACTTTCCTTAAATGTTTTTCTATGTGATGCATTAAGTTCATGAAAATTTTTAAGTGGAATCGTACAGCAATGTATGTAACTTGTTATTTTGATTATTGTATTATTTCAATTTTGAGGTTATGCTATCAATAATGTGAATATAAGTAGTTATTTAGTTATAAAATAATGCATCAATTGATAGGCAATGGCTTAGATGTTACAATATAGCTATTTGCATGGTATGGTGCAGAGTTGTAAAATGTTCTGTCATAAAATCGAAATCAAAAATATATCTTACTATACCCAAATATAATTTAAATCATTTTCAAGATCGTTATATGATTTTAGTTAATCAATCAAAATATATTCCCAGTTTAAAGCAAGTATTAATATTTGACTGAGTATTATGACATCATTTTCTTAAGTTGACCTTTAAGTTAATTAATATACATTTCACATACTGATTAAAATTGGAACATGAAACGAATTACAAAAATACATTAATTTTACTAATGATCAAAAAGCAATTGGTAACCATGATTGAAAATAGAAATTGAATTAATTGAAAAGAATTTTCTTTATACATTAATATCTGAAAAGTTTATCATGTTCTTGGTATTTAATAATGATTGAATATTAATAAAAAATCAATTCATACCGACATTTTGTTTATTTAACATAAAGTTCTTCAGTTCGTTATGAAACCGTAACTGAATCAGTTAATATCCAAAACATTTAGGTTCATATTACACTATCAAAAGGCCATATAATGAAATGAAAATAGTTTGTTCTGATTAATCAGTTTTCATAAATAAAAGTTATTAAATTTTCAAATATCCAAAAATTAATATGAAACATTCCATGAGAAATATACACTCTTTGTATCAAGTGAAAATATATTTTGCACAACTCTGGATATGTATTTCGGGAGCTATGCTCCCATTGTCAGTAGCTGAATACTGATAAATAAATTCAATGAGGTATCTTATTTATACACGACGGTGGATTAGTACCAGATGTACGTTGTTACCTGTTTGCGTTAATTTGGAAATTCTAATTCTTTGTCCGATTTAATCCTTTAGTAGTATGAACTAAAACCGAGTTTTTTAAAGGTGCACCATCCGTATTCATTAAATAATTTTTTTTAAATAATTCGGTGTAGTTCATACTATTAAAGGATTAAATCGAACAAAGAATCGGAATTTCCAAATTAACGCAAACAGGTAACAACTTACATCTGGCACTAATCCACCATCGTGTATAAATTAGATACATCATTGAATTTATTTATCGGTATTCAGCTACTGACGATGGGAGCATAGCTCCCGAAGTACTTATCTAGCCTTGTGCAAAATACATTTTCACTTAATAGAAAGGGTGTATATTTCTCGTGTAATTATATTCCTATCATAGCCAATTTTAAATTGATTTTCGATATGAAACATTCCGATAAATAATTTGATTACAAATGTCAACCAAACCTAATCGTGAAATGTTGATGTTATCACTTTGTCGAACATGTTCCTGAAGTAATCTGATCATTAAACTTTTCTTGATCTCCTGTATCTTTCTATTCTGTGTTTGTCTAGATGTCAAGTTATATGAAGGAAGATAGCATCTGCAATTACAAAACAGCGATTTCTGCTGAAAGTTTGCAAGTGGAGTATGGTTCTGGACCTACGTTATCTTGGTTTTCAAGTTAGAAATTACTTAAAAATATAATTTTATTGTTTCCTACATCTGTTTAAGTTATTACTTCTAGAAACTTTTAGAATTTCTTGCTGGGTATAATGTGCACTCTAAATCATTTTCTTCTTTACATTTCACTTCTTGTTTTTAGTTGTATAGTTATTGTGAATCACCATCTTTTATTAATTCTGTGTTTTGTTATTTGTGTGCTCTTTTTGTGTTCATCCTACTATTCTATTTAGGACCAGGGTACTTATTTAAAATTAAATTTAAAAATCTTAATAAGAAATAAACTAGAAAAAGTTTTTTGTTCCTTTCCCTCTGTAATGTTTATAATTTCTTAAAGCCTAGTTTTATAAGAACTATTCAGAAAGGAAACAATCTACTTTTAATTCATTTTGTTAAATATGCTAACTGCTAGTTATAGGTTAGGTTTTCTTCAATTGTTTGGCTTTTTGAAAAAGCTATACATATTAGATTAATGTGTGTAGTTTTGGCATTATATCTTTGAATATACATTGTACTGTAATTTTTGCATATGATATTCAACCAAATGTTAAGTAGCTGTTTTGTGTTTTCTTCTTATTTTTTCTTGATGTTTTCTATTACTGCTTTTTCATCAACCACATCAGTTGTTAGCTATCTTGACACTGAATATATCACGCCTTGAGGCTTTTTTCGTGTCTAGCACAAGCTACCAAGCATCAACTTCATACCTATGTTTTAAAATTTGATTATGTTTCAAATTGTTTATGGATCTGTATGTTATATCTATTGTAAACAAATAAAATTGAAATGTTACTGGGAAATTTATAAATGAAACTGTTATATAGTAACATTAATAATTATGGTTATGTGACTAGGAGATTAAGTTGCTGTTTAAAAATTGTTTCATTTATATCGGCTTTAAGGTGTTAATGGTCATATTAAAGGCAATGAAAGCAAAGCAATACATGTGATATTTTCACCTTTTCTATAAAAAAAATTGTTAATTTTCTGCCACATCTCCTCTTAGATAAATATATGTTTGTTTGTAAGTAGGTGTTTTATAAACAAATCATGTAAAAATTTAACAAAACCTAATTACTAACCTCTATATATAATTAGGCTTAAATTGTACAAAAGCTTTATATATTTAACAATTTGCTTGTATGTTATTGCTTAGCTACAACTTAATGTAGCTAGTTTTGCTATATACATATTATTTATTTTTAGAGCGATACAAGCTAGTCTCGCTGCAATCCAAAATCCTTCAGAAGGATCCATAGATTCTAGTCCAGAAACAGATTCGGATTTAAATATGGCATTGATGTTATCAGAACAGCAACGTTTGCGAGAAGAAGAACAACGGTTAGAAGAACAACAGATGTTAGAACAAGTCCTCCAATTATCATTAACTGAAAAATAATTATAATTACAAATTCTCCAACATTTATTCTAAAATTTTTATTATTATTTTTTTTGTAAATAAGAATAATCTAATTCAAACGATTGTATTGTCTTAATAATATATTTCTAAAGACTGTTATTAAGTATGAAGGTACTTAATGATTTTTATTTAAAAAAGAATAATCTAAGCACTTCTTCCGGTGAAGCGTATTTATTATTCAGGTATGATAGTAGTTAAGGGCACTGTATAAGTTTCAGTTCCTATAAGATGGGATTCAATTTTGTGATAATATATTGAATTAATTTTTTTTTTAAATATTCAATCACAGGGATTTTTGCATTTTTAAATCAAACGAATATTTAATACACCCATGAATTTTTTATATAAATCACTTCGTCGAAACTTTAGATGTCCAAAAAAATTTTGATACAATCAATGCCAATAGTCTGAAGTGAATCCACTTTTTCAAGCTAAAGGCGTGAAGTATTTTATACACAAAAATATAGTTTATAAGAAAATGAACGAATCTTCCAAGGAAACCCACACTTTCTTTATAATATTTATTGTAATAATAGATAGTACTATTAAAAAATAATATTATAATGTTCTTTATTTATTATTATATAAAATAAATTGATTAAACTAAGATAGCAAATGTTATTCTCCTATCATACTTTCTCGGGTTTTCAAAATGAAACTAGTTTCTTTATAAAATAAAACAAATCACAAAGCATTTTTCAAGTTCATCGACAGCACATGGGATAATATACTTGCCATTTTGCACAAAATATCAATGTATTCTTATGATGATATTAGTCCACTACTTATTCTATGATATTACTCACTTAGAGGTGATTTGTTCTGGTTTTGGCAAGTGAGTTTTATGAGAGAAATTTAACCTCCCAACCAACTTCACAAACATTAAAACTTGTTCGGTTTATTGACAATTGACAACCTCTCAATGTCACACTTAATTAAAAATTAAGCTTATAGACATAAGAGTGCCTCTCATGCAAATGAGGTCTGATCATATTGTAGAAAGATGTCTTGAAAAAGGACTCTTTGAGGTGACTATTCCAGATAGTAATGAATGGAAAAATTTTAAAGAGATAGTATGGTCTGGTACATGGGTAGTACTAAATCAGATGCAGGTACTGGATCAGGCATCTTTAATTAAAATATGAAGATAGGTTATGCTCAGGCAATGGGCAATCTTGCATCAATTTTTTGCATTGAACTATTCCTTCTGGAAGTTTCCAATCTGCACTGCATATACTATGCAGTTGTGATTTACTGGATGGTAGAAGACAGCTATTATTTGGAACAGAAAGGTAAAATGGTACCAAATGATTTCTGTATGCAACCTTTGAATGACCTGCATCTCATGGTACTGGAGGTTATATCAAGGTTAACTGTATAAGTACAACTACAAGGGACTACACAATAAGACTAGAAGCTTATAGATGTTCCATGGTCTCAGATCGAGAAATTATGTCTGAACTTGTGGATATAAGAAGGTGGGCTGTATATGAAAACAGTGGCTGTTTGTAAGGGGTACATTCCCCTGGGGTGGGGATAATAAAGTAAAGAAGAAATTTAAAAATTTTTGTTGGCAAATCTTCCAAAGTAATGAAGAAATGAAGGAATTTGAAAGATGAAACAAACTTCGTGAATTATCATTGTATTCCTAGAAAATCTAAGAGTAACAAGAATACATTTTTTTGTTGCTTGGTTCAAACAATTTAGTTTTAAATTCAATATGGTATTAGTACGGTATAATTGTCAAAAATAATTAATTAATTTTTAGATGAAGTACAAAAAAACCTTTTTCAAAAAACTGAAAATCACTTTTAATTTGTTATACTTAAAAAAATCAAGAATATTAGAGTCTAGTTGAATATATTAGGTATATTTTGTAAGAAAATTTCAATTGCAAATAAAATCAAGGTTAATTTGGATAGTTAAAGTATAAAAATAGGAAAAAGAATTAGAAAAGTAAACATTTAAAATTCAATATTTTTTACAGAAATAGAATTTTGGTAAAGGTAAAGTGGAAATAATTTGCTGTATATTTGGTTGCATATGATAAAATCACTATAGGATAATATTTAACTGATAATTAATTACAAAATATGCAATAATATATATTAATAATATATATTATGATTTATAGATATATTTAACTTTAATTTTTAATTATCTTAATTTAAACAAGAAGGAAGAAAACATTTAAAATAATAATAAAAAATTTTATGTTGGCAACACAGTTGGCAATTTTGCTTTTCGTGCAGTTTAGGTTATTGTTTATTATTTTTTCAACAATTTTTTAATAATTTTATAATTGATTTAATTAATTATTGTTAAGTTCGGATAATTATTGTCTTAATTAAGCGCTTGGTTGATTCTGTGTTTCGTAAGGTAAAACCGGGTAAGTTTCTAAAATTATTATTCACTTCATTGTTTATGTATTTTAAGAACTTCTTTTTATTTAATTAATTTATTCTTATAAATAATTATTTAATTAAGGTATGAATGCATATGATGCGAGCATTGTTTGATATGTATATAAAAATGCAATTGTATAATAAGAGAAGCAACAGGTTGTTCAGATGACTAAATTTCTCGATAATTTAATTCATGGTCTGCACATATTTCTTATTAAACTAATTATCGTGTAATTATATAAGAAAATGATTAATTTTATATATGATAAACAGAAAACCTGTTTAATTATTTCTTTATACATCAGAATCTATTTTTATGCTATTGCGATATATAAAAATGTATTGATGTTAAGTTAATGCTCTACATGTGAGTTTAATAATAAATTCATAAATATTAATCCTGCCGTTTAGTCCTAGATATTTGATTGTGGGAGCAATTGCATATTTTAATGAAGCACACTTTTACACATTTGAAGCAAGAAAAACGTAGGAAGGACAAGAACGTCTTGCAATCTCCAGTTAAAATTTTAGTCGTTTAACTGTGAGATAGATGTACATAACCTACAAATTAAAATTTGAGAACTACGTAATTAGATTAACAGAATTAAAATAGTGGATAAATAAATAAACTTCTTAAAAAGATTTATGTTTGGCCATTCTCTTCAGCAGTAGTCGCGAAATAGCAACCCAGGGCATTTTGTAAATATAGAAGTAAACCGCACCAACTTGGTTGGAACGATACAATTAGGCTTACCACGTTGAGTGCCATCAATTCTTCAAATTTTTTTTTTAATTTTGCTGACTATGATAACTTGAAAATGAGCGCATTGATTTCTTTTTTGTAGATCCCACAAGAATTTCATATAAATCCAATAAACTGTTTAAAAATAAAAGAAAAAAAATCAATTAGCAGTCTTGGAAATTTTAAAATTGATGCAAACGAAGGAATTTCCAATTTTCTAGCATTCTATGTCTTTCTAATATTCGATACACAATTAGTCCATTCCCCTACCACTTATAACAAGAAAATTTAAAAAAATTCAAGATTCTAAAATCCAACAAAATTTCTAATTTGTTATCATTCCATCTCTTTCCATTTAATTAAACCCCAATTATTCAATCTTTCTTCCACTTGTTATATTATAAAAAGTGAATGAAAACGTCTAATCGTTTGTCATAAAATATTAAAAAACTCTAGATAGTCATTAATATAAAATTTGATCATTTCGTCTCTTCAACGTCCAAAAGAAAAAACACAAAATTTTGGTATATTTATCCAAAGGTAGACAATTTTAGAGATTTTTGCAGCTTAATAGGTTGAAAGAAAAATAATATGAAGTTATCAAATAGTAAAATGACCATTACTAATAAGTGCAAATTATGAAATAAAAATTGTTGCAAAGTAAAAATTCAAGTTCCAATATTTGCAATAAGGTTGCTCCAACTGATAAGAGTTTTTAATTAAACAATTATAGTTTAATGCACGATAACAAAAATTCGAGCATAGTTATTATTTATTGAAAATTTTTATTTAGTTCCTCTGTACCAGGTTTGATTGAAACGCATGATATTTATTTAAATAATTTATTTTTAAAATTACATACCTAAAATCATCACAATGACTTAGTAATGTACATACATCCTTAGTCTTTTGTACTTATAAGTTGCATTTAATTAATTATAGGATTCAAAATAAAATTTCATATGCAATATGTACATTAGAGTATCCCTTATTTATTTTTTTAATGTAATTAAAATTATAATTAATTTTAAGTTTTCACTGAATATACAACGATGTGTATGACGTACGTTTCGATATAACTTCAGATACAAATTGTACTTAAGTTGAATTTAAGATATTAGCTATTTATATTTTATTTCAGGTAAACAAACTTAATAATGGGGAGTGGAACGAGTTGTTAGTTTTATAGCTAATGCACACATTATTTTTTGATTCAACATGTTTTTTAATTTTATTGTTAACCCCACTTATGAATGTTAACGATTTATATATTTTTCGATTTTCAATTTGTGGCTATTTTTAGAAGTTTATTAATCAATAATCTATGGACCATGCTGTGGAAAGATGCCATTTTATGTTGGAATGGATGTGCAGAGGTTTTATGTATTGCAATGTCCGTATGTGAAGGTTTATGGAAGATTGAAAAAAATTAATTATAATTTTAATTACATTCAAGATGGATGGTTTTCTTCAAGTAAAGGGTGATAATATAGAGTTGTCCCTTATTTCCCATATCAATCATTGAGAATTTTAAATATGCATTTTCTCAATCTCGAGAAATTTTTAAATATATTTTGGAGTAGCCTAAGTACCACAAATTCCTATGGCACAATGCTTAGTTAATCAAATTTGAAAAAATTCAGAAAATCAGTAAAACTGTCTTTGAAATTTTTTTATGGCTGCACATCCAAGGTTTTGTAAAGCTCAGTGGCGTCATAGTATGAGCTTACGAAAATCCAAAAAGTATAAAAATCCCATAATATTTAATTGGGGACTTTATAGCATTTCGGAATGTTTACAAATGCGTTTGAGGCGGTTTTTTTTTGGGACTAACTATCGATAAAAACGTGAAAGGGGGAAAATTTAAGGTTTGGGAAATAAGGGAACTCTAATGCACAGCAAACTAATTCTACAGTTCTGGTTAATTCCATGGAGGATGGCAATTTCTTTCAACACTCCAAAATGATTTTAAATCATTGTACACTTTTTTCTTCTTATCATTATAATTTAAAGCTTCACATACTCGACAATAATGAAACGAGTCAGTTGCAAAATATCCATGTTCATTTACAATTTTGTATGTTTTCTTCCATTCAAAATATTTTACTAATTCTTCTGGATGCGTTACTACATAATTAATATAATTTGCTAAATCTTGTGGCCTAGCAAATTCTTCTGTGTTTATATATGAGTTAGGAGGAAGTAGATAACTGTAGGTTTTTTTTGAGCTTCCCATTACAATAGGAATGGAATTTTTATGGTAGGCATTCCACCAAACTTTTTCAGTTATATATTCATCACAGTTTGCATTTTCAAAAGATAAATAAAACATGTATTTTCCTACTTCTGGACAATCCTTTCTGAAGTGTCCTGGACATCTGAAAATACACATTTAATGAAACATCATAAATATATTTAATATGAAAATATAAAGATTAAGAATTTGTAAATAATGACAGTCTCTATTTACCTAAACATTAAAATACCTACAGATTTTTGACTTTGCAAGAGAGCATGTGTCAGTAGCAAGGAGAAAAATTTTCTTTGAATTGCAGAGGTAGAACAAATGTGGAATGGACAAGTTAATTAAAATTAATTGTAAATAAAACACCAAAAGTTGCTAAAATTAATCCCGATCACATTTTCAAAAGATATTATTTCTTTAATTTATTTTCAAATTAAAGTTATGCAACTAATAATACATAAAATCGTCTGTAAAATATTACCTACTTATGTGCCAATTTCAGGTCAATTTTTGGGCTATTTCTTATTTTATGGACAATTTCAAAAAGAGCTATTTTGTCTTCATATAGGTATGCTATGTGTTCAGTTATTCATAATTCATTTATGTTATAAAAAAATGTACTTACTTAAGTGGACCACATCCTCCATAAATATCTACGTTTATATATTTTTGCAATTCCTTTACATAATCCCATCGATGATTAACTCCCCCACAATTTGATCCCATTATTGTTATGTAAACATCATACTTTTTCGAGAGAATCCAATTGTTGATATCAAAATCTTCTATAATATCATTTTCAGATTTTATTAAAGTTCTTCCATATGGAACAGGAATATCACAGTCCGTTCTGAAATAATTGTAACAATTTTTTGACTCATTTGCGTATTATTAAATTTGTCACCTATATCCCATTGACCAATTAAAGTAGCCATCATATATAGGAAGTTTGGCACCACTCATGGATGTGTGGTAAGGACTTTCATCTGTTAGAAAGGCCCAAATTTGATTTTCTGGTCTTTGTTTCTTTGGAAGATCTTTCAGTCCTTGCATTCTATGTAAATGAATTATCACAATATCAGCAGTATCATAGTCATCATCTTCGTATGTAATATGGCAGTTCTTTACAGAACATTTTTGGAAAGGATCAAGACTGAAAATTAAATTGTTTAGGATTGGTAAAAGTTTTCATTTGAAAATTTTGAAAACCGTTCCTATAAGAATCAAGAAAGATAACAAGCGGAATAATAAAATTACATATGATTTTTTATTAACTCTAATTTGTTATCTTTAAACACACAAACTTTCCTAGTTGTAAATTATTTACATAAACGGGAAATATCTGAATTTTTTATATAATTAAAGTGGTGTTCTGAAGCTTATAAAATTAATAAATAAATTTAATTTTTTCTTGATTAGACAAATAATAATCAAATAGAAAATTTTTGGGTTGTTACTTTTTGAGAATGGGAAATCTAATCCAAGTCTATTAATTTAAAAGACAAAAAAATTGAATTACCGAGTTGATCCGTATTGCATGACATGCCGAGCATGGATATATTTTCCATATTTCCATACAAGTATTTTGTATGATTTACTTGTATTCGGTGCTGGAAAATCTTCATTTAAAAATAAATGTTTGCCTAAGATTGATAGATTATTAATCTGAAATTAGAACGGACAACAAAGAATTTAAAAAGCGACTGACATTATTGGGCTAAGGTTAAGATAGGTAAAATGGTCCCCACCTCCAATTTTTGAATGGATCATTTTAAATGGTTTGTTGTACTTTAGAAATATGTTAATCAAGGTCGGTTTCCCCAATTTCCCTAACTACCCCCTGAGGGGCCCAAAAACTGGTATTTTCGTATTATTTTTTTTCTCGGCTCCTGCTGATGAAAAGTTCTAAAAAAATATATGAATATAGTGTTTGGAAGATCTTTAAATACAATTTTCTTCAGCCCCTAAAAAATTCCAGAAGGTCGAAAAAAAGTTTTTGGTTAAAATAGTCGCTGGGTACACCAAATTTTTTTTGTAGTTACATGAGAAATTGAAAAATTTACCTCTATGTATTTTTTTGGGGGAAATTGGAGAAACTGGCAATGATTAACATATTTCTAAGGTATAACAAACCATTTAAAATGATCCATTCGAAAATTGGACGTGGAGGGCATTTTGCCTATCTTAACCTTTTATTTTTAATTGAATTTGTTCGATTTCTTAATTATCCTAATTTTTTTTAGAACCCTGCAATCAATGATCTATTAAATAAAGTGTAATGTTTTTATACCTGATCGTTTGTAAAATTTCTCCAATTTGCATTTTCAATCAAATTTATGTGTAATGGTTTTTCAACTATTTGATAATCATTTTCAAGTTGTTGACGTTTAATTTTTAAAATATCAACTGTCCTTATTCCTCCCGTGTATATATTTAGAATTGTAATTGTTATTAATGCTGTGATTAATATATAAGCTAATTTGACTGCATTTCTATTCATCATATGAATTGGTAATAATTAGGAAATATCATCTGAAAAAAATAAAATAAATAAATAAAGTGTAAATGAAAAACTATGTTTTTAACCACGAATTTATTTTATTTTATAAAACGACTAGTTTCGGGGTTTCATTCCCATTCTCAAACACTGAGTTTTTATATGAATTTCGACATTTTATGACCTCCCGAAAAAAAAAAAAAATTATGTGCGTCCGTATATCCGCAGCCCGTACGGCCAAATCGTTGGTCTGATTTTGTTTCGATTAAATAAGTGTTTCCTAAATTTTAGTTAGTTTTGTTATCATATAATTTTAATTGAAATATAGTGCAAAAATTCGTTAACTTACTTTTGCCAATCTAAGTACTTTCGCGTGTTTTTCCTCTACAAAATCAGATAACTAATGATTAATTGAAACAAGACTTGTTTGATTATGGATTATAGTGTCCTCAAGTGCACTTAAAAACGTTTCTCATGAATAAACGTCAAAACAAAAATGAAAGCAAAAATTTATAGCAAATATTGAATTTTTTGCTCTAAATTGAGATTATTTTCTACTTCTTAATTCTGTATATTGATCTAAAAATTGACCCTAAATGGCTTGTAAGTAGCTGCTAATAATTGCAAATTACAATGAAAATGAAAATATGTAGATTATTAAATTATCAAGAAAAAATAGATATTTTAAATATTTGTTTTGAAGATTCTTATCTTTAGAGATAGGAAATCGTGATAATGCTTAAATCTTTTTTTTACCATTATGTATTTGTATGTGATTTTTAAAATTAAATAAAGATATCTATTCGTCAATTGGCAAACTTTATGAAGGGATTAGTAATAATCTTTACGATATAGTTGGCTTAGTATTAGTATTGCCAAACTTATGGGATTTAGTAAATATGGCAATAAAAAATGCTTAAGATAAAATTTTGATTATTGAGTTAATTTGTATTTACGTTTGAAATTATAATTCACAAATTCGTTGCTGATGTGTTTATCTTGTTAATTTATTGTTGTTTAATTTCATGCAAATATATTTTTATATGAAAATCTCACTTAAGATATAAAGAAAGAAACATATCAGTAGTTTAAATTAAAAATTTTATGTAAAACGCGCTTTGGAGCTTAAATTCCCATAGCGAAGAAATTGAATATAAATGCACTATGGGCGATTTTTTTTTTTGTATTTTTTTAAATTTTGGAGTTATAGAAATCAAGCAGTTTGTAGTACGTAAAATGCAATTAAAATTTACTTTAGCCTCTTTCTGCCTGGGCTTGCCTCGATCTGTTCTAAACAGAAAATTTTTTGATTAGTGCACAAACGCGTATGTGGCATGCCTCGGCACTGATCCATGTGCTCGGCCGAAAATAAATAAAATAAAATTCTATGCATTCGAAGCAGAGTTAAAATGCACGTCCACATCTGAACACGTACCGAGGCAAGTTCGGCGGTTCCTCACTTTGATAGATCGACACCCGATGGCTCGGGACGCGGCAGCGCATGAGGCAATCAGATGCATGTGGCTCTGTTCGTCGCACATTAGCCGAACCGTGGCAGAAGGGGCTGTCACATGCGGCCTCGGCTTCCCTCTGCCTCAGATGTGTAACGGGCTTCATTTAAACAATCGTAAATAAAATGTGAATGCCATTTATTAGGTCGCCTTTTTTACATTAATTATTAAATTCGAAAATAATGAAAACAACTATTACAATACCGTTAAATCTACCGAAAAATTATTATTTCTTACCGATAAGACTGAAAACTCCCAATTTAACGATAGATAAAATAAAAAAACTTGCTTGGATTTCATTGTCAACAGAAATCGTTTAATAATGAAAGTCCTATTTAAATTACATTGTTTTTTTGCGAACGATTTGGATTCATTTGCGCACGATTTATTTAATGGGATCCTTCACACACGATAACTTATTCGTTAATATGTTCATTTTAATGTGGGAATAGATAAATTAGATTATCGATGAAATTTCCTATCAGAGGGTTTTTTTAACTTTGTTGTGTTTAATTATTAAAAATCAATGATAATTTAATAAATTTCCAAAAGTTGGTAATTTTTTTAATGATAGAACAGTTATCAACATGGCTATTGTAATTATCCTGAATGATATGTCGATTGCATATCGTTGCTGCTAAAACGTCATCCCCGAATGGCATTTTCCATAACTTGTTCAAAATTTAATAGATTGTATTTTGTATGTATGTACCAACATAAATAACATTTAACTAAAATCAGGCGAAAATATACCCGATTTCCTATTTTTTTCTCTCTCTAAATTCTCATTAATAATATTGAAAATCTAGATAAGCGGTATTGTTTTAGCAACGCGATATGTACTTATAATTTCCAATTAAATAAATTTTGAATTAAGTGCATAGTACTCAAACATTTTAAGTCCATTTGTTCTCAATAACAACTCAACACTTTTATCGGTTTAAAATTGTTAGGAGACATGTTTCAAGGATTTGTAAGAAAGAGTGGATTTGATAATACTCGTAATAATTGTAACACATCTAAAGTGCCAAGGTTATTTGCACATAATAGCAAACAGAAAATGATTTTTTTTTGTAGTTAGCCAAATTGTATCTTAAATTTTAAGAACTATTCGTTTCTAATGAATTATACAAAATAGAATTTTATTTAATTGGTACCCGTACTTACTTTTATTTCCAAGTGAAATAATATCGTACTATCATTATTCATTATTAGTTACATAACACTTATATGATCTCATATAAAAGCTCATCGTATCTATTTTTCTTTGATTACCTGAATCAAGTTATATGTATGCAATTAGAAGGACTGACATTTAATATAGTTCTCCTTAATTAACACTTGCATTTATTTGTTTGGAAATTTAAAAAATCTGTATCCATATGTGAAACTATTTGGATATCATCAATCATACATAGTACATTAGTACATCTTGGAAATAGTGATGTTAATATTTTTAATTCTGCCTTATTAATTAAATATGATCTCACTTAAAGTTAATAGTTTTTTAATAAATCCGGTATTAACTGAGATTCATTTTTACCCGATAACATAAAAATGCTGTCGAGATAACATAATGTCTATAAAAATCACTTAATTTTGGATGTACTTACAATTTTTTTGAAGGTCTAAAATAGTTATTTGTAACACGAGTATTATAAAAAGCCAGCTGTAAAACGAACATAGTTTGCGCAACGAAACGGGTAGCGTTGAGTTGCGCAAATATGTGAGTGGCATTTATAATAAGAGTTTTTCATAAAATTTTTTCTATTTCGCGTAAATTTGCATTTATTTATTTTTCTTAGTTTGAATAGAGTTTTAAGTTTTCGAAGTTGGCAATGTAAAAACTGCAATGGCACATGAAAATTCAACTAAAAAAGTTTTAGGTTAAAGGAATGTTTAAAAATAATCTAAAATAATTGGTTCTACACCGACATTTCAGTCAATACTGCTAACTCCAAAATAATTAAAGTTACTAAAAACATTGCTACAAAGTAATCATAGTATACGTGGAATAGAAAAATAAATAAGTAACGCTATTTGGCATTCTCCTAGTTGAAATGGATAATTTAAAAGTTAATTTAATTACGAGTAAATTTGCAATGAAATATTTTAAATGAAATAATAAAAAAAAGCAATATTACTCACTGAATAAGTATTTTAATAATTCCTTTTAATTTTATTGAACACGCATCGATAATTTTCATGAATCTTGAGAATAAGTTTGCTAACATGCAGAATTCAATTCAATTTAAAATATTTAAGTTAACCGCGTTTTATCTGCTTTTCGAACAATATGTAATTACTTTTGTTTTATCCATTTCCTTATCACATTTACAGACGTGACCATGGGTTTGTCATTTGATTTCCTTATGAAATTTGTGGTTAGTATATCGACATCCACTAATTTTCTATTTACAAATGCATTTTTCGTGCATTAATAACACCACTACGCAAGAAAATACTTGTTGGTTGATGCAGCAATATGTAAATATTGTTTTGCCTCATAAATAGTAGTAACATTTTTTTTTAACTTGAGTGTATGAGTTTGCTATAAAATATTAAATTCCAGAAACTATTTACTTAAAATGTAGGATATATTCTAATTATGCCTTGTCCAGGATCTGTTGCGTTAAATAAGCTACGAAATAATCATTATTGGCAATAAATAGTATTGATGAAAATTTTGATTATAATTGAAGAAAATATTGAATCAATATCAACTTTAATATTTTTATCAGGAAGTATTCGGAAGTAAGTTTCATTTGGATTTTAAAAATCTTTTAAATTTTATTTTATTAATTTGTTTATGGTTTAAATTTGTGATTTGGAAATGAATGAATATGGTGCCACAGTCAATTTCGATTTTCTTTTTCACCGACCCCACTTAAGTGTTAGATTTATTTTTTATATGATGAATCACTAAAGCAGATGATCCTGTTTTCTGTTGTATTAAATTAATAAATTAATGAAGGATATATCGATGGAGTCTTGGGGAACTACAGAATTGATTTCCAGAAATTTCATTTAGGAATAATTTATTACCACTTTGTTAATAGTATAGTCCATATTATTATTATTTTTTTAATAATCTTAAATTTAAAGTATGGGGATATTTTTTAAAATTGAGAAATTTAAATATAAAAAAAAATTATATTATAATAGAGCAGCAAGTACTAATAATAATTGCAAAATAAGCGTAATGAGAGTAAAAAGTTAAGTAAATTTGCGTATGTGATATAACAAAAATTTCATAACTCACATTTTAATTTGGGTCTTGGGCGATCACTAAACTACATTGCACATTCTATCAATTAATTTGTATATAGCTAGCACCTTCACTTCAAATATCTAGAGATCATAGTAATATACCATGTACCTGTGTAGACTATAACTGACATATATATAATGAACGAATGTTTTTATTTTCACTCGCAATAAACGGCGCGCACTCTACTCCCACCTATTAGAATAAAACTTTTTTTTATAATAATGCATTATTCTTTTATTTCCCACTCGGATTATATCAAGATTTAACACATTATTGCAAACTTAGCGATGGATTAAACGTTTTTATAAAGAAATGAGGTGTATAGCTACTACATGTTAAAATTGAATACAAATCCTAGTGACGCATTTAACGTCAATATGTAAATTTGCGGATATTTTCGTGTCAATTAAACTGTCGTATTTGACGTCGCAATTTTATATTAGCCATTCATGCATTTAAAGACTAGTGTGGCTGGGTTGCACAAAGTCTAATCAAATTATTGCTAAGGTATGAATAACGGAATCTAAGCAATTATATATTGTTTAAAATTGATTAACGTTTCTGTAATGGGGCCAATATGTTGCATAAAAGTTTACGAAATCTTAAAATTTCTGATTAGATTTTTTTAAAAATTATTTTCTACCGAAAAATTCGTACTTGCTGAAACCGAAACATGAAGTATGAAATAGAGGAAAAGGGTTACTGTGCAAATAGTTTTTGTATGATGGTGGATATACATCTGAAGCGAGGTAAATTAAGGACGTGTGGTGTAGCATTTGTTCATGCGTTTAAAAAAATCCAAAAAATACATCTTGGAAATGAGATACCGACACCTGATTTTGATCATTTGAGGGAAATAGTTAAGCAATATGTGACAAAATATAATACGGGCATGAGAAAATTGATAATTGTTGAAGAAATAGTAGGATTGTTCGAATTTGTTGAAAAATGAAAATATTTAAAGGTCGAATTTTTCAGATTATAAATATCTGTTCTGATTTTTGAGATATTTCAACCATTTTTGTTCTTTTAATTTTTTATGTCTACATTATATATAATCAATAACTTTTGCTTCATTTCTAAATAGATGGATTCTCTTTTGGTACCCCACTACGGTTCTAACCCCAGATTCTAGAAAGGCAGAAGAATAATCCAAGTGTAATTCTACTATTTTACTTACTGATAAACTTTTTTTCCAAATATCGAGAGCATCAATTTTAGAAATAGTTTAACACATATCTGAAAACTACGTTGGTTTTTTTTGTGTGTTTGCTTGAATATTTTGGAAGATTGCTTGATTGAAATCCTTCAACAATTTGTCCTTTTGTATTTTAGGTTTTTTTTTCAACGTGATCTGTCCAAATAGTTCAAAGACGTCTCGTGTGACACGATGCATTTGTCCGACTTTATTTTTCACTTTTGGAAGTCTTCTTCATCTAAACCTCCCAGTAGTGATGTACACATCCGAATTTGCAGCTAAAAACTTAAACTTCCTTAAATTTTTCTGTTTTCTTTATAGAACACAAGCCAATGTTAAGGAAAACTTCTTATTGCAATAAAAATGTTTTTAGATAACATATTTGAAATTTGTGCAACCTAAATGAAACTGGCACATGGTGATAATATAACTATTTGTGTATTATGCAGTCATTCGACATGCAACTTATCAACTGAATGATGTTAAACAACACGAATGATACAAGATGAAATGAATGCATATTTTATTCATTAATAATTCCTTTGCATAAACGTAATCAGTTTAAACAATGAATAATTATTTATATACGTTTGTTCAAACCTTACCAACAGTTGTTTTTAATGTAGGATTAATTTTGATTAGAGTTTATACAGCCTGGCCTAAATGATTTACATTAATAAAAACAAAACTACATTCAATGTGCCAACAAGGATAACTGATTATTATTTTATTTGTATCGATAATATATTTATTAGTATCAGCGATACACATTGATAATCCATTATCAAATCACATTTATCAAGTAAATAGTAACCACAAGTGCCCTTTAACTCAGAACAATATGATATTTCTAAAAATGAGGCTGCCAAATTATATCAATCAAGCCAAATATATTTACTGGAAGTAAATTATATACGGGGAAAGAAGAGAGGACAAAAATAATTTACATTTTCATGATATGGACTAAATATATAATTATTGCGTTTTTTACTGTTTTTATTCACAATCTGTATTGTAATATGTTACTTCCCAACTTTTTGTTGGTCAGGATGTGATCCATTACTAACCTAAGTGAAAAATGAAATGCTTAGTTGCGTATATTTAGAGATCGTTTAATAGTATTTTGTACAATAAATTGTTTTACGAAAAAAGGCACGCGTTCAAGCTTAGAAAACGAAAGCCCCGCACGAGTTTCCTAAAGCACAAGCGCCCCTTAATAGTATTTTATGCAATAAATGGTATAAAGAAAAATTTTAAGGCACACGGGAAGTTTAGAAAATTAAAATTATTTTTATTTTTATTTTTATGTAGCCGTTGACGAGCAGAATTGTTTAATATTAAAGGTGAAATAAAACCACTACTTTGTTCTTTCACCAAGTTTGTATTACCCGTTACTGGTTTCGGATCGTTTTGATCCATTATCGAAAGGTTAAATTCCGACTAGGTACAAAATCGTGCAACATTTTTTATACACATATTTTGCAAGGTAAACGGGCAACATGTAAAATATGTATATAAATTTGAATGTTCTAAGATGTGTACCTAGTCTGAGTACAACCGTTCGATATTGGATTAAATCGATTTGAAACTGAAAACGGGTAATAAAAATCTAGTAATAGAATAAAGTACTGGTTATATTTCACCTTTAATAAGAATAAATGATCACAAAGTAGAAGCAGAACAAACTTTAATTTAAAAGTGTTTAAGTCAACCTTTTAATTTTTCGTATTTTTATAATTTAAGGCTACAGCAATTTATTTAAAACTTATTGAGCATACAACTTTATTAAATAAAGGTTTTAAGATTATTAACTAGTCTATTTCGATAATTAAAATTGCATTATTTTTGCAGATCCCTTTCTGTCCGCTGCTGCTATTTTCTAAGTCCTCAAAACCCATTACTCTCCACATCCTAACGTTCCGAAGCCAAGACATTTTCTTCTTGCCGATGCCTGTTCTTCCCTCTACCTTTCCCTTAACTTCAGAGACGTTGCACTCTACTGATTGGGGTACAAACTGCCGATGGAATGTAGAACAGAATAATTTAGGAGATATCAAACATGATAGTGGATGAGCAATGCAGATACCAAATGAGGAAGTCAACAGCAAAGCTCACAGTGGTATTAATTACCAACATAATGCTGGAATTGGTCAGAGAAAAGGGGAAACTTTATATGACCACGTATGATGAAACGTATTGAAGAAAAAAAAAATATAGCCGTCACCTTTTTTTTAAAGGCGTTTAACGGTGTTCGAACACTTAAATTATAATGGGAAAAATTTAAAAAAATGTTTTCATATTCCTTAAAGTCTTAGGAACAAAAAAGGCTAATCAAGGAATGATGTAATAGAATGGAAGAAATCACGGATACGATACAAATAACTTGTAACAAAGGCTATATTTTTTCCATTTATTTTAATTGTTTTCTGGTATTTGGGCGAAAAGTAACGAGTTTTCTTGGAGGAAAATCCTATAAATATTTTGCAGTACAAATAAGTTTTGAACTAATAAAACAAACCCAACTGTGAAATTCTGTAATAAGACACAATTCCGTATGCAATTTAATTCATTGGAACTATTTTAGCGACATGCGGTCTACTGTCGATTACATCTAACACCGAATAAGTTCGGTCATGGTCACCAACTGTTAAATAACCGCGCTATTTAAATTCAACATTATGATTTTGCACCGAATGTGATTTGTGTTGGTTTACCTGATTATTCTTAATGACGTTATAATAATTTAATTGAAATATTATACTTAAGTATTTAATCTGGAATTAAGTATGTTTGTCCCAAAATAAAACAACAATTAAATCCCTAACCAACATATATGTCATCAACGAATAATTAATTACAGTTTTGTCTACAACCCGTAGATTATAAATTAGTTTGTGATTTTCAAGATAAAGTACATAAATCACAAAACTTTTATTAAAATCTTTCACAAATTGTAAAATAAATGGTTACGGTTCAGACTTTTTTTTTAAATAATCATTAAAAACAAAGAAAAAACTAATTTGTAGTAACAACTTGTTTACTCGCATTTACTTATCTTTTTTTATTATTTTTATATATAATAAATAGTTAGTTTGAAATAAATTTTTTAAATTTTTTAACTATTTCCACGTTTTTAAATAGTTTTATATTTTTAAATATTTGAACTTGACAAATAGAGAAGAATTTAAAAAAATTAAAACTATGTTTTTTTAAATATAAATAGAAATATACAAAGTCAATATTATAAAACTTACCAAAAAATTATAAAATTACAAAAATGTACATTAAAATTAAAAATTAATGTAACGCAGGTATTAGGGTGTTGGCGGTACAAAACCCGTTCAATTTATGTTAGTGAACAAGAGCAATTAAAATGTTATGTTTACTGATAACTAATCTTCAAAACAAATTTTTCAAACATTTATTGCAATATATTTAGGTATTTTGTTAGTATACACATGGTATATTTAAAAGCATTTTTGTATAAAATTGCATTTTTCGCCTATTTTCGCACGCTATAACTCGTAATAGAGTCATCCAAAAGATTAAAAAAAATTAAAGGTACCCAAGATGAGTAGGAGAACATATATTATCCTGAAAGTTTAAAAGAAATCTATTTTTTTACCTGCTATGCTTCGTGTGGAATTCCCCATATATACGTTGTATTCTTAAAAATTCCATTCATACTTACATACTTTCTATATAGAAAATAATGATAACGTCAATAAATGAGTCAAGGTTGTTTGATTAAAAGAATCTGCACTAAAAAAGCATTTGTGTTGCTATGGGTAGATTTTGCAGGTTTTTTTTTCACCTTTTCTACCTCTTCAGGAACTCGTTGAAAATGAGGGTCAAATTATGACATTTTATAAAATTCGTGCCATCGATCAATTATTTGGGAAAGATTATGTTTTGAATATACATGTACACGATTGATTTTTGACCAATAAATAGCAGTTTTAAAAGTCAACTTATGTCATATGTGACACTTAGATTCTTTGTCTATATTTCAATCTGCTTGTCCTATATAGCATATCACTTTTAATTACTGATACATATAATTATTATTCTGATAAAATTGAACACATTGCATAAAGAAAGTATATAATTGAAAATGGTATTATCTATTAACATAATAATAACGATTAACCAGATGTTCCACTCTTATATTTCTGCACTGTTAAATATTATTATTCTAATTAAAATTGATCATGTTTTACATAATTAATGTAATATTTGTGAAATAGTTTTAATAAAAACAATGGAGGATTGTCTGTGGATTTATCTACATTGCTCGATTTCACACAACCCGGAAGGAATTAAATTAAATTGATGGATTATGTAATGTTTAGATTAAGATTGAATAAATCATTGCTGTGTTCAATTGCTTTAAAGTGCAGGTTAAAAATAAAATAATCATTTTTTTGTGATACTCAGGAATTTTAAACCACAATTTATTCCTTCATTTTTTTTAATTAGGGAGATATTGATTTTCTACATGTAACATATGCCGCGTGAAAAATTGAAAATAATACCAATTCGTAAATAAAACGATTTCATATTATTTAAATAATAGTTTTCTATTAGCTTATGTTCTCATATACATCTGTTAAAGTAACAAATGTTACAAAATAAAAATTATTATATGCTGTATCTATGAGCGGGAATAAAATATCAACGAGACTTTTGTTTTTAAAATTTGTTTTACTGCATTCAATTTAAAACCCAATATAAAAAATGAAAATAGTATCTATCGCATCATTCCACATCAAATTATTGTATTTGTACTATAGAAATCGTACACATTTCATTTATTTTAAAATGTTGTTATACTTTTTTGATAATCCCTTCATAGTGAATGCATAGGAAATATTTAATTACTCGTGAAAGAATTTTTATGCAAATATAAATTGTATTTGTTATAGAAATGAAAAAGAAAAAAGAAAAAACAAAACCAAATTTACTTACGATTACGTACGTACCTTTTTGTGTTTTATTATACTTTAGTAAGCATGGAAAGTTTACATTCATTTTCTTTCCAATTGCCTTTACGATTTTCTTCTTCATGAGTAAATATTACGCTTTCGTTGAAATCGAAATCTGAAAAATCCATTCCTTTTCAAATAATTACTATTTGATCGGATTGCACTGGACATTTTCCATCATGCAAATAAATGATTCGACACACTTTCACTATTAAAATTTCATAAGTGACTTATTTGTTATATATCCATATAAATCAGATGCGCACATAATCTTGGTTATTGTCAGGAGGACTAACTAAAATGATATATTGGGAAATATTTGAGTTGGGTTGGTTAACACAATTGGTAATTACAGATAATTACTATTAATAGAAAATGCCAAATCGATAATTAGTATTAATACCGAGCTAATTAATCTCAAATGCATTTAGTTAAACTTTTAGGGTTTCGTCTAAATACCAAATCTTGTTTTCACTTTTGTCGTAGAATTCTGTTAAAAAGTGAAGTACTTATTCAAGTGAGTAATTAAGCAACCTATTTTTGTACAACTTTCCTTAACCTTTAATGTTTATGACCGAAGCTACTTCTTTAAAGCTGATTTAATTATCATACAATAATTTGGTAGTAATTTACGTCAATTATTATTGTTTAGTTTTTTTACGCTACAATTCACACTTGTTTTCGGGTCAATCAAATGTTATTGCATAAGAAACGTTTATTTGGTTGATATCCTTGATTATAAAAATTAAAAGTCACTTTTCTAATCAAATCAATTATTTGGTGGAGACCTTGAATGGGTCCCGTTAATTTCATTGCATTTGGGTTAATTATTTTGTTTGATTTAGCGTAAAATTTATGAAAAATGTAATTTGTGTCCAAATAATGATTGGTGTACAAGGATGTTTGTTTATTAATTTCTGACAAAATAACAGATTTTCTTTTTTTTTTCAAAGAAAGGAGGTTTTTTCAAAATTTACTTTTATTTCTTGTGAATTTGGAGGAGATTGAATTACGGACAAATATTTCCAAAATAATATATAATATTTATCCACATTTATCCTTAAACTGAGTTTACATTTCACATTTTTTATAAATAATTTATTTCAATATTTTCTTATATTTAACATTATAATTTATATACAGGCTTGGTAAAAAATACAATATGGAATTTTTCTGAACATAACGCATCTTATTAAACAATATATAATAATTACCACTTTGTTGGATCACTTTACTCCAATGCTTGGGCAGATCAAGAATTTATTTTTAAGTGAAGTTTGAAGACGTACAGGTTTAACGAGTCATTTCTCCAAAACGTATGAGGTAATGTAAATAAGATGAATAAACTGAAAAAACTTTAACGTTTTCAATATTTAAAAAATACTCATACCATTGCACGTTGAATCATGTTTTTTCTTTCTTTAGAATATCGCAGAAATTTGTAAATAATTTTTAGAGCAGAAGAAAAATAGTCTGAAAAGTTTTTAGAATTTGTTTTTAACGTTATCACTTTATAATTTTTTTAGAAAAACCTTTGTTATAATGGAGGCCATCCAATTTTTTATATCAAATTTATCATCTGTAATCTCATTTTCGGATTTCAGTAAAGTTCTTCCATATGGAACAGGAATATCAGAATCCATTCTAAAGAAATACAATTACTCAAGCATTCCGTTGCGCGACCTGCTTCAAACTTATTTCGGCTGTAAAATGTCAGCTATCACACACGAATGTAAATAACTATTATCGTACCGCTCTGAAGTAAATCCAAGTAAATCGCATCATGTGGCGAGGATTGTTTTTTTCCATGTTACCATAATAAAATCTTGTATGTCTTATTATTTTTGACAGTTGGAAATTCCTCTTCTAAAAATAAAATTCTACCTAAGACTGTTAAGTTTCCTATCTAAAATAAAAATAGAACATTAACCAGTTACAGAAACAAATAAAATTTTTGAGTATCAAATTATAACTTTTATTACTGTAGTACTTGTTCTATGGTAAGATTCTTCCATTTCCAATATATACAGGGTGATTTTTTTATCACGGCTTTTAAAACATTTTAATACTCTTCAAGAAATAAAAATTTGAAATTTTGAACTGATATGTTGTGAGTTAAGGATTGAAATAAAATAATTTCAGAAGGACTTCACTTGTGGAAATAGCGAAAGTCGTGTTAGCTTTATATTTACAACTACTTTCTTATCTGAACAAGATGAGAATAACAGAGGCAAGAACTAACTGCAATATGGAGCCAGCAAGACATTCGTCTTTGTCTGAACATCAGCACACGCAGGAATTTGAGATAATAAAGGGAGCGACAAGAATAGCTTATTCCGGCCTCCCGACTTGGTTCCCTTATGTTCGATCATTTGATGTCCTAGGCCAGCAATGGGGTAAAATGCTGGAGATTTAGCAAGAGAAATGGAACACCACCATTAGTAAATTAAAGATGCTTAAACATCTGTACGTTATACACTCTCAGAAGTTGGTCTGACATGGAGCAGGGAGTTTCATTCTTACTTAATTAACGGTGGGGCACACTAACCTTACGTCAGCCTCTGTTATTATATGTTATTAGAGCAAATCATATGTGTGTTTGCACCGCGAAGAGGTACTAACCGTGGACAATGGACAGTTCTCATATCTTCGACAATTCTACAATCTTCCTTCGAATGTAACAAATATCCTTTCCTAGAAAGATGAGCTCGAGAGTCTTCTTCGTTTTCTTCAAGAGGAGTACTTCTTCCACAAGCTCTAGGCCGGTTACAGATGGACCAACGGTGCTTTTCATTTTAATTTATTTTTCTCATTGTTCTGTGTGACTTTATTATTTTTTAACTTTTTAACCGCCTTGGTTGATCATAAAACAGAGCAAAATTTCAAATTACGCTTTTGAAATACGATAGTATCACTTTCTGTTATAAACCGTAAAATTGGAATGGTACTTATTTTGCGAAAATTTTAATCTGTGAACAATTAAAAAAATTTATTTTTGTTTTTAATTAAATTTTCTAATAACCAATATTATAATAAATTAATGTTTGATTTTAAAAAGAGTTATTGATTTTGTTTGTTGATTGCTAATTATAAAAATATTCGATATAACTCACATTTCAATATAAATTATATGATACATTTTGATGTTTCACTGCAACCTATGTAACTACAATATAATGCAATATGTTAAATGCAACATAAATAAATAAACATGCAAATGACATATTGGTAAAATTAGTGGGGGTAATAAGTGCGTCTAAAATAATGTTAAAATTGAATATATAGATTACACGTGTAATAAAGATTAAATTATAATCTCTTACATAATCTTTATTTATTTAACTAATGTTTTTGGAAACATTCCAATTTAGGTATTTTCTAATTTTAATTTTTTTAAATGACCAAGGTTTTACTCTTTTGCTTGTGATTTTATTCCTAGTATATTTCGTTAGACCAGGGTTTATTTTTTATCTTCAATTATAATAGATCTCTTTCAACAATCTATTTAGTATTATTGAGTAATATTCGTCATAGTTGGAAGTTATATCACACCACACATTTATTTAAATAGTGATAGGAATAATATTAAAAATTATGGAGGCAGCTATATATAATCTGCCATTCCAAGGCCTGGTGGTAGGAACGCTAATCAGTTTAAAACATAAAAAATTTTACTTCAAAATTTTAATATTGATTTTAAGTTCTAAAGCAAAATTTTCACATTTTTCAAAAAAAAAAATTTATAATTTGATTGTTTGGAAAATAAATTACTCCAAGGTATTTATAATTAGCAAGGAACGTTCTAGTTTTATCAAGTTATAAACAAAGTGCAGATACTTCTTGGTATTGCTTTTCCGTGTATCCACCATCGCACTTGTAAATTGTATTTAATATAAAGTAATTTATATTATTTAATTAAATTTAAAAGTAAATGAAGTTGTATTTAAAAAAGTTAAAAAAAATCCATAAATGATTAAAAAATAGCTTAATAAAAAAATGTATTTAGAGAGATTACAAAAAAAATGCACTGCCCGGGAATCGAACCCGGGTCGCAAGAATGGGAATCTTGCATGATACCACTACACCAGCAGTGCTCGCTTGAAATTGTTTTCTTGTATCGTATATTAAGTAATAACCAATTATAAAATATTTTAAATGTTTTTTTAAATTTTCTTTCAGATTAATAATGATTCTCCATTATATTATTTAATGAAGTTTAAATGAAATTATATTTCAAAATTTTATGAGACTAATTAAATTAAAAATAATTTAATTCGCATGTCTTATTTAAAAAAAGAATTCTTATAAAATTGTAATATTTCTTATATTCCTCTGGTAACCCTCAAGATCTCAAAATTCCTTCTTTCGCTTCCTAGCAATAACTACTTCGTAATTGTCTAACATTTTTTACCGTTAAAAAGCAAATTTTTAAATAAAACAAAAGAGAATATGTTTATTACTTTTTGATAACAAATCTAAGAAACAATAAAGTGAAGTTATAAATTACTCGAGAACAATTAGTTAGTGTTGCGATAGCAACGTTTAGTGAAGAAAGATGTCTTGTACAAGGCATGTTCCCTTTTTGAATCAACTCGTTATTTAGTTTCGTTTAAATCTCTATATGGATTTAGGAGATATGGTGACCCATTCTAGCATAAAACATGCATCTTTAGATGCAATAAACGGGAAATTGAAAAACAGAAAATTGGTAAGTCCCTTTATTGCATTTAGGATCAGTCAAAGTTCGTGTTGTTTTGCATACAAAGTGTAAAATTGATTTTCTCTCTATAAATATGTCGCTTTTTATTGAACCACCACTGTCTTACATCAATTTAGTCCAAAGATTGCGCTAATTAAAAAATAACCCAATTTTAGTTTTACGAAGAGAATTTTTAACTCGCGGCCCCAATATTTTTTCTTTCTGTCGTTCTTGTTCCAAAATTTTAAGATTAAATAAATTTTTGTATTTTAACAAAGTGGAAACAGTAGATTTGCACCAGGAAAGATAAAATAAGAAAACATCTAAGAAAAGGCTTTTCCAAATAGTGAGAAGACATTTAAACGATATCATTTTTAAAACTTGACAATGATTGTTCTTCAAAATAATATAAGAATTTAAGGATCATCATTTTTAGTTATTTTTGTACCATTATTTAAAATTTTGATTCACTAATTGGAGAACCATCTACTACGAAAAAATGATTGTTTTTAAGGTTATACTTGATCCCAACGTGGATGGCAGTCTTTTTTAATACTCCAAAAACTGAAGAGATCATTGTAGACCTTCCTCTTTCTATCATTATAATTTAAAGCTTGACATACTCGGCAATAATGAAATGACTGGCTTTGAAAGAATCCATGTTCATTTACAATTTTAAAATATTTTTTCCATTCAAAATACTTTGCTAACTCTTCTGGATGTTTCAATAAATATTTAATATAATCTGTTAAATCTCTAGGTGTAGCAAAATCTGCAATATTTATATAGGAATTAGGGGGCAACGTATATTTATAGCCTAATTTTGAACCTCCCATTACAATTGGAATTGAATTTTTGTTGTACGCATTCCACCATGCTTTTTCTGTAATGTATTCGTCACAATTCGAGTTTTCAAAAGACAAATAAAATATGTATTGGTCTAAAGGGGAACAATCCCTTGTATAATGTCCTGGACATCTGAAACAAATATTTGTTATCTTGAAAAGTTTTATATACTTCTTTTGGTTAAGTAGTTAAATGAGTAAGCAAATATATTTTAAATACAATTCTGATTGTTTCAGTGTCGTCATAAAGAAAATTTTCTTGCCCATTCTTGAATCTTTTGGAATCTTCTAGAGGTGAGTTTTCTATTATGTACTGATTATATAATTGAATCATCAATATAGTGCGTGCTTCGTTAAGAGTGCAAAATAGAGTCAGACAGTAAACTGATACAAGAACTGACGATACAATTTCTATATAAATGCCCAAAATAGTTGCTGAGTGCAGTACTTGGAGATGGAACGAATTATTATTTTTTTCTTAATTAAATATTATCAGTGTGCTTTGAAAATATGATCAATTGTTTTTCCTGATTGTTTCTTTTTGTATCTATATTACGTGTGTACACTTTTAAAGATTTATGATTTTATTCTTGTTGGGTTAAAAATGTAACAACCAAACCTCTAACTTACTTTAATACACCACATGCTCCGTAAGTATCCACATTCATATATTTTTGCATTTCTCTAACGTATTCCCATCGATGAGTATATGTTTTGCATCGTGATCCCATTACAGCGACAGAAACATTTGGATTTTTGGATGCCATCCAATTTTTGATATCAAATTCATCATCTGTAATCTCATCTTCTGATTTCAGTAAAGTTCTTCCATATGGAACAGGAATATCAGAATCCAATCTAAAGAAATTCAATTATTTCTATGAAACATTTATACCAAATATTTATTTCAACACTTACCGATAAGACATTGACCAATTAAAATATCCATTATATTTATCAATTCGTCCACCTACTATAAATGTATAGTAAGGGCTTTCATCTGTTAAGAAAGCCCAAATTTGGTTCGGCTGCCTTGGTTCGTGTAATGGGAGGTCTTTTACTCCTGTCATTCGATGCATATGAATTAATACAATATCAGCAGTAGAAAAATCTTCATCTTTGTACGAAACTTCACAATTTTGCACGGAACAACCTTCAAACGGATCATGACTATAAAATAAAATAAAAGAAATTCATATTTTTCCTAAATTGATCGTATAACATTACCGTTTTGAACCATATCGCTTCATATGGCGAGCATCGATTGTGTTTCCGTATTTCCATAATAAAATTTTGAATTTCTTATTATTTTTAACAGCTGGAAGTTCTTCTTGCAAAAATAAATGTCTACCTAAGACTGATAGTTTGCCGATCTAAAATAGAAATAGAAAATTATCCAACTAAAGAAGTTGATATAAAATTTAAGAAATAAATAAAGAAAGTTTTGACCTGTTCTTTAGTTAGGTTCTTCCATTTTCCATTCTTAAAAGAATTATACTTCATCAGCTCTTCTACCCTTCGGTAATAATCCTGTTCATCTAATACGATGGTAGTTTTATCGTAACAATCAATCTGATCTTCTGGCCCTTGGACGCAAACAATATCATTGATTTTTATTTGTGTGTTGTATGTAATTAGTGATATGGTGGTGATTAATGCAGCAGTAATTAATATATAATATATTCTCGATGCACTTCTTTTCATCATATTTTTTTAATTTCCAAATATGTTACCTGCAGCAAACAAAATAATATTCAGTTTGCACAATACAATTGTTATTACTGTTTTATTAATTGAGGTTACTAGTTTCGGTTTATCTTCAACCTATCCACATATACTGTATCTTCGATTACACAGGTCGACAAATTAAAAAAAAGTTTTTTTTAACGAAACCTATCAGAATTAATAATATAGCATGAGATAAGAATAAACAAATTTTAGCGCAAATTATCCCTACTCCAGTACCCGAAGCATTTTTGGATGTACCTGTGTTCCAAATGTGGTTCCTATTACTCGAATGTCTCTCCAGACTATTCCATTCGAGTTTAATGGAAAAGTTTCTATCCGGAGAGACGTTTTGCCTGATGCGGTCGCGTCTTTATTTATAAAAGATGTTCTTTCACCGCATCAGCCATCCGTACATGACCCTGATTATGAGGTAACGATGGAATGATGACAATGCCTCAAGCGTGATTATAAACTCGGGATTTAGTAAATATCGCCATGTTTGCAATGGGTGTGGTGCTCAAAGTACTAAGACAAACCAGCCTCTGAATGAAGCCCACTAGCACCATAAAAATCTCCAATAGATGTTCTTTTGCCACATCAGTTATTCGCACATGAACCCGATCTCCACGGAATCACAATCTTGTAAAAAAGAAGTTTGAGGGGAAACAGATTTAGTAATAATTCCACAGCCGCAATTGGTTTGACGCTCATTGCGCCAAGAGTACTAAGACAAATCAGCCTCTAGACGGAGCCTAGTAAAGATTTAGTTCGCCTTTGACTTATTTTAAGCCATATGTACAACCTACGTACCATATTAGGTTTCAAGTCCAATAATAAGTACGTGGATTCGCAAAGTTTAATAAAATACAGCGCGTGACATAGCATAAAAAATAATAGTATAAAGTAATAAAATAGAATTGTAATAATATTCAACTGTATCTTTATCTTTCGGTTATATTGCACAAGTGTCCGATAGATTGACAATTGTTTCATATTAAATGTCAAAAACTCATGATAAAGTTTATCCGAAGGGTAATTGTAATCTTTATTGTAGTGCCGCTACAGTAAGATGCATGAAAACTGTTAATATACTTTACGTACTACGTTTTAGGAGTGATGACTAGAAAAGAAATAAGGTCAATTTTTTCAACCTTCATTTCGCTTTTTTTTATGATCTCACCAACTACTACCTTTTTTCTTAGCTTCCGATATTCTGCACAACAAAATCTGGTCACTTTACTCTAGTTGCAAACTGTTGAAAATGAGGGTTCCAGATAAGTTTTTTATCGAGCTAACCTCGCAATTACTTTACTTGATCCGATCAACAGTCTTTCGTGGGACAACTAATTTAGTTTTCTTAAGGGTCGTTGAGAGACTTCCCTCATAAAATCACTTTTTTGGAATTGGCCTTGTATCATGATGATAATATCTTCTTCATAGCCTCGCCGCTTAAATCTTTAAGAGGCACTTCAAGTGAGGAGAAGACATACTCTCGCGTACAGCCTCTATCGACTACTTTTTACCTTCTTACACCTGCAAGTTCATTTACACTTTCTCTGGCTGGGAGCATTGAATGCTATCACTCACATGTAGTATTATCCACTCTATGCTCCATAGCCACAGTGATCATGAAGATTACGTAAGCATTATTAAATGCTCCTTTTATGTTCAGGAAGGCTATACCAGACATACCTTCCTGTCGAAGGATTTTTCAACCTTACCAAACTTTATTTTTCTAACTTATAATTTCGATAACCACTCAATCACTGTAGTAGTGCGGAAAACTTTGAGAAAGGAATTACTTGCATCTTATGGAAGTGTATCTTGGAAAAAGGTCTTCATGTTACGGATAGATGTTTCGTTCAGGGGATCCAGTTACTTGTCGCATCAGAAGAAAGGAAGGAGCATGCGTCGCAAAGGAGTATTCTTAGTCGAATCGAGTCGAACATGTTATACTTTAAAAGCTATATTGAACTTTAAGGAATTGATTAAAGTAAAAAAAATAATAATAATTTTTTTTTTTTAATGATTTATGCGATATGAATTTTTAAATGCGCGTTAAAAAAATTATTTTGGAAGACATAATTGAATATCTCATATATTATGACAATTAGGGTGCACTGGACTTCTTATATCTTCAGAAATAGTTCCGCATTGAAGATATTTAATATTGAACCCCCTTGATTTTAGTTATATTTTAAATTCTTGCAGTTCGTGAAAATTCAAAATTTTTGATGTGATGAAGCTATACTTCAACTTGGCATTACAAATAGATTATTGCAGATTTAAATGATTTGTGTGCAATTAAATTTTTTTAACTAATTTAATTCATTCTGCTAATAACTAATATAATCGATTAATGCTCAACTTTTAGAATTTATGTACCTTCTAAATTATTTACTGATTATAAAAATATAGTTAGATAAATTTAATTGAAAAATTATAACTCACATAAATCATTTGATATATTTTGAGATCCTATCACTACCTGTAATTATTAAAGAAATAAATAAAATGGAATTTGTTATACTATATGAACTAATTCATATGTAAATTGTGTATTGGAAAAAATTGGTGGGGGAATAAATGTTTCTAAAACAAAGTTAAAATCGAGTATACATAAATTATACGCTCATATTTCAAAGGATAGATTACAAATTTATGAAATTTTTGTTCAATTGCACAGTTTGGAGATGTTGTATACGTTTTTTTGTAGCAATTATGTAGCATATCTTAACATCTATTTAATATTTTATCATGCTCGCATGTTGTCAATCTACATATCGTATATTTAACAATTAATAATCAACTCCTTAATGTAAAACAGTTTTAAAACAAAATATCAGAATTTATGAAAACTTACAATTTGTCAAAGTGTGGCCAAACGGAAAAATTGTCAAAAAATATCTTAAATAGAATTGGTTTGGGTTGGGCAAATTTTTTATGTTAAAACAAATTTTTAATTTTTTGTTAAGATTGCTAATTATTTTTTGTAGCAGTAATAATATGAAAATTATAAAAATTTTAATTACATTTGTATGCATACAGCGCATTTTTTTTTAAAATTGAGATTTCTGTGAAATATTTATTATGATTCATTTAACAGGAACAAATGTTTCTTGTATGTCCTATGATCCTATCACAGAATAAAAAAGATCAAGGATATAAAAATGTCAAAATTATAAGAAAATTAAAAACTTTTAGGAAATGTAAAACATAAAAATTGTCATTCTTAATGAAATGAAAAAAAAAGATTATTTTTTCAAATTCCGAAAAATAACGAATAATAAATGTAACATCAAATTAATTTAACGGAAGCCTTACACCAACAAGTACCGTAGAATATATTTCAGCCTTGTTATGAATTATCAGCTACAAAAAGCAAATTAATCATAGAAATAATAAAATTATGATGCAAACATTTATTAATTTTATATTAAACTTATTTTTATATATTACTTTGTTTTTTCGAACGAGTTTTAAGTGCTTGACTTTGTAAATTGTTTGGAAAATAAATTACTACAAAATGTAATAAATAACCACGAACGTGTATTATCGTTTCCAGATTATTGTTGTATTATTTATTTTTTTAACAAATAATATTTTTTTTTAATTAACATTACCTTTTTACAAAGGTAAAAATTAATAATTTGATAAAATCGGCTATAAAAAATAAAACAATTTTTGTATTTTTTTGTTATACAATATATATATAATTGAATAAAAATAAAACAATTGTGATATAATTCAAGAAGTTTGACAAAAAAGAAAGATTGTATTGGGTATTTCAACTGTTGTTTATGCAAAAAATTTTAAACAAAAAGAATTTAAAAAAAATGTTTTTTTTTTAATTTTAAGAAAACTGAAAACTAATATCAATATATTATTATATTGTGACAATAATGTAAATCAGAAAGTTTCATTCGATTTTCGTTCTAATTTCTAAAATTAAAATATACAGTCGATCATTCAGTAGTACCAACACGAAAAAAATGTAAAGTGGCTACATAACTTTTGTATATGTGCCGCATGAACGTTTGGAATACGAAATAATAAAGTCCCTAGATTATTAAAGTACCGCCATTTGCTGCCATTTTGATTCAGAATGATGTCGCGAGATTTAAATTAATAGGAAAAGAATAAAAGTGAAAATAAAAACATTTTTGAGATTTTTTTAAGTTAATAATAGGAGAAAGGAATACAAAAAAATATTATAAAATTTTAAATTATTTATTTAATAAATTTACATTTTATTTTTGCAAAAATGCTTTTACACGATGACTGCATATTAACACTATTACATCCACTTGTTATAAATTCAAAATATAACAGCTGATACCGTAGCCGCCATTTTGATCAATTTCAATTAAGGCAATTATCCGTAAAGTAAAATAAATAACACAAACGAATTAATGTGTCTATAGAAAAAATTTTATTTTCTATTTAGATAAGACCATAAAGGAAAATAGGGCATATTTTCAATATGTTCTTATCTACATAAAAAAATGTGCATTATTTTATCCACATTTAATTTATACTATTTATTAATGTTATGTTAGTTATGGAAATAAATTTATCTTATTTATTTATAGAAATATATTGTTTCATACCACTTCTGTAACTTATAGGTAAAATATCATATATGAGTCGCCTTGAGGTCTCTCAATGCACACGCTCAGATTTTCCGCAAAGCAGATCTCTCCAGTAAACCTGAGCGTGTGTAGCGGCCTTAAGAAAAATTGGTATGTGCAATGGTGCATCAGCTATCGAAGGTCTATTCAGAAAACGATTCCCTTTTTTTAAAAATAAACGTAGACCATGATTTCTCGCAAGATTTGACATCCATTGAAAAAGAAATAATAATTTCTTAGAAAATGAGTTGCTTTGTAAACTACAATATTCCATTAAAACATGCTACTTCACATTCAATTAATATATTTAGTTACGTCCTCAATAGAATGTTTTTTGATATTATTTCTTTTAAATCCAAGAAATATCTATTTTAGAGTTTTAGATTAATAATAAGTCATTTTATATCTCTCCTTCCGGATGCTATTGATAATGTTTGTCATTTATTAAAATAACCACAAATTATTTAATAATTTATTTTTATTGTTATTATTTTATAAACGATCAACAATCTTTTGTATTTAACATGCTTTTGCGAAATGTAAAGTACATAAATAAACTGGAGACCTAATTTATAAGATCAGTTCATTGTTCGTTTTAAAGATATAAATAGATATGCACAGATTTTCTAAATTGTCCATGTTTATTTATATATTTTCCATATTATTTGGGAATAAAGTACAAACAAGAGTTCAATCTACTAACTCTAGAGATGTTTGAAAATCTGCCACATTTATATATGAGTTGGGAAGTAACAAATTTTTGTAGCTTTCTTTGGAGGCTCCCATTACAATTGGTATTGAGTTTTTATGATAAGCATTCCACCATAATTTTTCTGTAAAATATCCATCACAATTTGAATTTTCGAATGATAAATAAAACATGTATTTGTTTAAATCAGCACAATCCCTTGTGAAATGTCCTGGGCATCTGAAAACAAAAGGTTACATTACACATTTCGTGTCAGGAGTCAACTAATACTTTATTTACAACTAGTACATTATAATACAATTGCATAATTAAGCGTTTAAGAAAGAGCAAGTGCTTCAAATGCTATTATGCATGCACGAGTTTATTTATTGCTTTTTTATTATACCTGAAAACAAAATTAAATCAATTATTTTTAATACATTAACACCACTAAACACAATTCCTGCGACCAAGTTAAAATTTCATATGAATTTTGGAAGAATACATGTGATGCATTTATTTGGAAAATATTTTTATTAATAGTATTTTATCCGCTTTCTCAGGAGAATTTACTGGTACCTCGTTTATAACAAAAAATTGGAAAATACGTGAAAAAATTAGATCATCTTTTTTTTTGTAAAATTCTCAAACTCCCCTTCGGTGATGGGAAATGAAGAAGAAGAAAAGTTAGTTAGTTACATTAAAATAATTCAAATGTTAGTTAGTTGATTGAGTAGATATTACTTACTTTAATGGCCCACATTTTCCATATACATCCACCTTTAAATACTTCTGCATTTCTCTAACATATACCCATCGATGATTCACCGCAACGCATCTAGACCCCATAATTGTAACAAAGACATCAGACTTTTTTAGACTGGATCCATTTTTTAACATCAAAATCTTCTTCTATTTCATCTTTTGATTTTACCAAAGTCCTTCCATATGGAACAGGAATGTCGGAATCCATTCTGTAATAATCAAAAAAAAAAAAAAATTTCTTTACCTTGTAATAAGTACATTGCAATATGTGTCACCTATGAGTTACAGACCAATTAAAAAAGCCATTATAGGCTGGAAGTTTTTCCCCTCGGAAGGATGTATAATATGGTGGTTCATCCGTAAAGAAAGCCCAAATTTGTTGTTGTGGCCTTTGGCCTGTCGGTGGGAGGTCTTTCAGTCCGTCATTCGAAACATATGAAAAATTACAACGTCTGCAGTAGGATAGTCTTCGTCTTTGTACGTAATTCTGCAGTTTTTGACAGAGCAGTGTTTGAAAGGATCTACTCTATAAATAAGGAAAATAATTCGTTCTAATTAAAATAACGGTATCTAGGTTTGTAGTACCTTTTTGATCCGTAATGTTTCATATGGCGATCATCTGCATAATGTCCATATTTCCAAAACAAAATTTTATATATCTTTATCGTTTTGACTGGTGGAAATTCCTCAAATAAAAATAAATGTCTGCCTAGAACTGATAGTGTCTTCGTCTAGAAAAAAAAAACAAATTATTCTACCTTCATTATTATTATTATTATTTATTGGATTTATTTCAGATGAATTTAAATGGCTGTTAATTTAAACTTCTTTCTTGTATGTCATGATCTTTATTATATTACTGCAAAAATTCGGATTCGTATTCAACGCGCCAAAGAACATACGAGTAGAATTAAGGTGCTTTGATGTCATTATTCGTGTTTGACAAAAACCTTCCATTTCAAAAAATCCTGACATGATGCAGCAATATGGTGCCCGGACACGTCGAAGTACATGAGAATAGCTTGGTTTTGTCTCAGAAGCATCAGTTTTTTTTATTTTTGTAAACCTGTGATCTTTTTTTAAGTTATTTGGAATTTTGTTCTTAAAATAATTTCATTTTTTAATAAGATTGCAAAAACAATTTAATTATGAAATTTCTAAACTTATTTGAATTCCTTTCATAGAAAAGAAAACTAATTTCGCTTTTCGTCTTAAGTAATGTTGTCTGAAAACTTTATAGTTTTAGTTTTTAGCCTTCTGAACACCAAAAGAGAATACTAAAAGATTTTTTCCAAATATTTCTTTTCTATTTATAAATTTGAAATACCCTATGCACAGTTTTTAAAAAGCAGATACTGATGGTAGAAACTGAGATATGCAAACAGAATTCTAAAAGGTAAATTAAACTAAAAGCCTTTATTTTATATAAAAATTGAAAAGATAACGCAATTGCATAATCCAACAACTAAACCATTAGTCTTGTAAACCCGTGAAGTATCACTTCAAAATATAAGTTTGCATTTGCAAAGGAATGTAGTATGCAATCAATAACACATCTTATCTTTTAAATTATTTTTCCATGCATGAGTTCTTGCATATACCACACATTTCTTTCGATTTCCAGTACTCTATCTGTTTTATAAATTTAAATTTACTGATAATATGTAAATTAATTGCATTATTTCTGCAATATATTTAAACACAATGCATTTGATAACTGCAGTGGTTATGTGGGTCGTTAACTCATATATTTAAATCTACATACACACTTTGTACATTGAATCGGATGCTTATGAAACATCACGCGCTCACTGAAGTTAATTAGCGCTATATTTTAGTGTACTTCACATAGTTTGAAGAGAAATCTGGCAGGATAATTGGATACGGCTGATGAACAACATATAGAATTAGAGAGTTACAACTAATTGCAGCAAAACAAATCAATTAACAAAATATGCAAAAGCACGATCAATCCTAATGTTAATACATTACCAATGTTTTACCTTCTTGTTCGCCTATAAAAGTAAATTATCGGATAAAAAATGATATGGGAATAAAAAAATAAAAAGAAATCTACTCCTCCCCCTTGTTAGAGAATTATTAAATAAACAAACCGAAGCAATAAGTATTTAAGATGATTGTGTAGATTAATAAGCGGGTTGTATCGTGCAAGGATGGTCAACGTGCAGACCTCTTCTTTCCACACGATCATCTTCTACCTGCTTGCTATACGTCTTCTATTATGAACCATAAATAATGCAGACTGTTTAATCAAATTCAAGGTCTTCTGTTTATTCTACGGGCTAGCTAATAAAATCTGAACGTTTACATACAGGTAAAATGGTTATGGGGGTAATCTGGTAGGACAAGATTGATTATTCGTTCATTTTAAAGTCATTTGGAACTTTAAACGAGGGTTGGAAATTTAAACATAAAGTTTTTCGAGTATGATTACTTAATTTTAATTCTAGAAATAGTTAATTGTAATATTTGTAACATGATGTATATAAAACTTAATCATTATTGGAGTATAATCTATAATATGATGGTTAATTAACTAGGTGATTAATAATAAACGTAAAATGACATATCTTTCTATTTCATGATGTATTGATACATATTGTATTTTTTTTTAATCCTTTTTGACTTTTTAAAATTTCTGAATATTTCAATTTTTACTTTTTATTTTTCATTCATTTATCAATTTACTTAATTTTAAATTTTTTAATTTATAGATATTATGTTTTTTTTTTTATATTTTTGATTTTTTAATGTCCAGAAATAAAAAATCGAAATAGGAAAAAGGAAAAACAAATTAAGAAATATAAGTACAATATTCGAGATGATGAAATCAAGATTTTACTAAAACTTCAGTTTTATATTTCAAGTTGTTCCAAATTTTATTAAACCAAAATTTTGTGCTGTATTATTATTTGTTTGTTGTTCTGCATTCTTTATTTACATATTTGTATTTTATAGAAAAATAACAGAAGTACTCTCTTTGTTTCAGGCAGTGGACATACTCAAATATTATACGCTGAGTTTTAGGTAAGGAAAGACCAATATTACCTAACAAAAAATTAATGTTACTACATAAAAAACAAAATGAAATGCAAAGTTAATAAAAATATGTTGCAATTTTTTTGCAATCTAGAAATTTTGCTGCATAAAAATCCATTATAGTGATACAAATTACTCCTACCTTTTTTTATTACACATATTTGCATTATAATATTTCTCTAAAGAACTAAAAAGCGTTTCAACTACATTTTAGGACATTATTTCTTATATGAAATCAGATTTTGCACAATTTTAAAACATTCATAGGAACAATCTATCTGATTTTATAAAATGTAAATTTAATTAATGATTGTAATTAGAATAGATTAATTTAATTTGCAAAATAGTATGTATATGATTCATGTTCGTTTTGAGACAAGAATAATTTTATTAACTGCTGAATAAAATTGCATACTTATGATCTATATCCGTATAGAAATGGTTAGTGCTATTGTTATCTTTCGAAAACCAACCCCCCTTTTGCATTCAGAACTTTCCCCGGATTTCCCATATTTCACATTTATACTCATATGAAATTATAGTAACACTCGACATTAATAGAATTTTATGAGGAGCTTCTCCATTTATACAAAGCGTTTATAGCAAAACCCTCCTTCACACCCCATAGCCACCCTTCAAATATTTTTACGATCGTCATTAAAATAGGGTCTTGTAGACATAAAAATAATATATTATAGTTTTTTATTTATATGGGAAATGGATGTTGGGTTGTTGCTCTTTCTTTCTGAATGATAACCATATTTAGAATTAATAGTCATTAGAATTGTGTTATTTTCGTGATATAATTATACCAGGAAATTAAATAACCACCCATTGATTTCTGATGACTATCAATTATTTTATAATTTGCCTCTTGCAGCAAAATTATAGCAAAACATATTGTATTCATATTATAACATTTTTAATAATTAAAAGAACTAAATCTTATTTCTGAAAAGAATTTCTCTTTTTTCTGTTATATATAATCAGCATGCTTCTATATTCCGTTTCATCTCCATGGAGAAGTTAATTAAAAATAGAATATATTTTTATCATGTGGATTAACAAAAAGAGAGTAGAGTAGCAGAGTTTAATAAATCTGTTTTAAAAATAAAAAAATTAAAAAAGTTTGAAATTTCCAATATTTATTAAACAATAAATAACACTTTATTTATTTTTAAAATAAATCTAAATTTCCATCAAGGGCTCAACCATCGATTAAGAAATCTGCTTTCTAATTATTTTCTATATATTACTAATAATGTGCATTTGCACTGAAAATAAACAAATAATATTTAAAAATCAAATTTATTTGTAATTTTTTTTAATAAAAAGGAAACGGGGATTTGCAAATTAATCACTTGTACAAATTATTCATGCGAAACACATTTTTCTAGGATTTTCCAAACAATTTTTAATTGTTATTTTAAAAAATGTTCTGTATACAAACAAAAAGTCTAAAAAGTCGCATTCTTGTAGAGTAAACATAATTCTTTTATTTTGATTGTATGAAATATTAATTTTTTTCTGAAATATTAATGGTAATGTAAGCAAAACTGCTATTGTATTTGAAATAGCTTCAAATTGTTTGCATCTACGTATTGAATCTTCTCAATTTGTATTATTTTATGTTCACTTATTTGTAAAAAGAGCAATTGCGGATTGTTGCCAATTAAAATTATCATCAAAGTATGAAGTCATTTTCTGCAATCATCATCAACAAGGTTATTTAATATTTTTTCTATTTATTTATTTATAAAATTGGTATGAATATACAATGTAGTATACAATCGGTAGTGGCTTGCATGCTGTCTTATTGTTAAAGTACATTACATCCAAGGCCATAGCGAAGTAAGTTTTCCCCCATTCCACACCGGTGTCTTGACTCCTTAATGCCTTTGGTCAGTGGCCAATGGTCCATGATAGAAGAGGAGCGCGAGTGCTTAGGTTACCATCGTATGCAAATGGCACGAAAAGAGATGGGGCTACGGTAATTGTTTGTTTACATGGGTGTTTGGCAGGTCCGTGCCTCGGAATGTCGGACAGTACGAGAGATGCCAGATAATACTACCAAAAAGGAACGGAGTCGTTTTGTTGGAAAAGGACAGCCCCGCATCTCGTTAGCATGAGTTATAGAGTATCAGTGGTGACTCGTTAACAGGTACCATTAAAAAAATATACCACCTCGCACCTGATTAATTACTGTAGGAAGAGAGCGCAATCGGGAACAAGGATAGAACCTTGAGGGAACGCGTATGCAATAATGCGGTTAATTAAGTGGCAATTGAAAAAAATTATAAGATTGCTTGCTTTTTATGTAATTGGTGATGGACTCTTCCTCCAAGTTATTTAATGCTTTGTGGTAATTAAGAAAATTAAAACAATGAGGTATTATTCTTCGCGTTGCGCATTTGTAGTCGTTTTCAGTTTTACTTTTATTTAATTTATATAATTAAGTTTCTTTCGTTATGCAATGAAAAGTATTTTTAGTGTTTCCGGTATTTTCATTAAATTAATGTCAGAGTTTCGAGAAATATTTTGTTTGTATATTTTTATGAAAGGGAAGTTGAAAAAAATCAAATAATATACATAAACGAATGCGTTCATATAATTTGATATGGCGCCATTTGTAAAGCAGCATTTTAAATTTTAAAACCATAATTTTTTATATGTTTAATGAAAAACCAGTTGAGAACGTGTTTACATTATTATTGCCTTGCAAAACTGAAAACCTATTCAAAAACAATTTTTGCTGCTACTAAAACTATGGTCAGAGTGGAGCCGGGAAAGAAAAAGAAAGCAATGTATGGTAGTTAGTTTTTCCAAGCTATTAAAAGTCATATTAATGGTTGCTAACTAAATAATATCAAATATGACTTTAAAATTTTGTAAAGGACATACGATTTTTTTTCTGGATTTGATAATTTTTTTGTGTCATTAATCCTGAACACCATTTGTACAGTTTTTCTTTTTGATAAAAAGTTGCAAATTCCTCTTTTCTGCAAAATAGAATCTTACGATCCACTACTATGAACACGGTTTGATATAAAGTTTGAACATTTCTGTAAGAATTTTACAACACTTTGACATTTAAATCAATTTACGGCCAAACATTGCAAATTACTATAAATTATCAAGGGGGCAGTCAAATTTCTGCATAGAACCTTGGTGAAAGTTTTATATCTTATACTTTCTTTGATATTTTATTGTAATTTTAAGTGTTAAACAGTAAACTGATTTAAATGTTAAAGTTGTAAAATTCTTACAGAACTAACCATGCTATACAAAATAATATTATATTAAAATTTATTAAAACCATTACATATATATTATTATAAATTACTACCAGATAGCATTCTTGACATATATTTTTCGTATTATCATAACTTTATTTCACTGACTAAGTTTAACAATTAGTCATTATTCCTTTCTAACTAATTCTCCAAGAAGCATTTGTTAGGTGAAGTATTTACAATATAAAAATGTTCCCATGTAATAAATATTTAAATTACATTTGGTTTTAAGGTCACAACAATATAAAGTTAGATATTTTTAAACGCAATATTATAGATATATGATTTAATGGAAGTCTTAAGGGCATTAAAGTAACAAACGGCACGCCACTGCTAACCAGATGGACCACGACCAAACCAAAACGAAAGAGAAAGAAATACAACGTTAGCCTGGGTTACTCAACTGCAACCCAGTCCCAGTCGACCACCTACGATAAATACAAGTGGTACAGACCTTACAGAATATTCCTTAACATACGCAACAATTCCATCCACCTTTTGAAATAAATTAAACTAGGTGTGAAAATTTTAATCAACCTCCGCGCGTGTACTTTCCACTCCTCTCGCCTCCAGTGTGTTAAATATTTACAAAGTGTTTATTACTCCTAATAACTGTGCTTCTGTGTATATGTGTTTAATTCCACGTTTAAAATTAGTTATTGTATATACACAATGTGGCATTTGTTCCTATAATTATATCCGCGTGTTCTTCTAAGTGTCAGTGACTTAAAAGCGCGAGAGCTAGAGGCGCGTGTTAATGTGCAAACCACCACCAATTATGTGCAAGTGAAATGTAAAAAGATGTGATCCGCAATCGCCGGCTTTATTTACGACATCTCCTGATTAATGTCCGAGATTTTACTTTAAATAAGGTAGGCCCCTTCAAGCTCTGCCTTTTCGGTTCCATTTAAGGAACAATAAAAGACTTTGCGCAACATAGTTTTCGGTTTTTACAGCTTTGTGCTTTACTTACATAAATTTATTTTTTAATTTTAAATACGACCATTGAATAAATTTTTTTTGAGGAAGGGATTTAAAAACTGTATTAAAGTACTTCAAACTCTCAAATCTTTTTAACAAAATAAAAACAAATTGTATACAAAAACGAGATTCCCGATTTGTTGGACACTAAACACTACGGAACTTTCCTCCCCACCAAAATAATAATAATAATAGATATTTTATAAAAGAAAACAAACATAAAACTATATACTTTTCTACAGTTGTTTCCAATGCAAATTTCTTGAAAAGATAATAATCTACTTTCGCATTTTTTTTTTTTTTGCTTTTTAAAACAAGAAAAAAGGTACTTTAACCGTGCTTTAAACGACGACAAAATGTGTTTAGTGAGTCTTGCCAATAAATCAACGATCTATCGTCATTACTTTTAATAATTTACAAGTAAAATTTTATTAAAAAACTTATTTTCAAAAAAGCAGAATAGACACAAGCAATCAAGCTTTCTTTTCGCAAATTATTTAATTTTAGCGTTTAGGTTAAATTTTTATTTTTGTTTCGATCAATCTTTAAAATTATCCTTATAAATCTTCTGTAGCACTGTCTACTTTGAATCTTTCTTTTTGTCTTATACAAAAAATAGATTTATTAAGAAGGATTGAAACCAGTCTTGGTGGATTAGTGGTTTGCATATTTACATTATAATTCAAGGTTCACATGTTCGAACTCCAGGAGCTGATGATTTTTCTAGCGGAGAAAAATTTAAAAAGCATGCGTTCGTCTCAATCAATTTCTCCAGATTTGGTTAAATTCTAGTCGGGTAGGTCAGATGATCTAGAAATCGAGTACCACGAGGTATAAGGAATGCTCACCATCCAAATTTCTTGTACAAAATAAATAAACAAACAAAAAAGATTAAGAGGAAACCAAGGATTGTTCATTTTATCACATCATTCAATAAGTCCTTTACGAATCTGAAGTAAAATGAGAAAAATTAGTAGTAAAATAACTTAATCCAGTGATTTACTTTTATATTGCGATCTAGAAAGATTTTAATATAATTAATTTCTATATCCGTTACAGCAACTTAAACAATGAAATTGCGATTAAAAATAATTGCTTAATACGAGCACTATCGTGTATTTATATTTGTACAATAAAAACTACACGTGTATAACTAAAATTAACGTTTATAAAGTGATTTTAAAGTTTAATTGACTGTATGAACCACGAACTAGACCAAGTAATACGAAGAAATTGTGAAGCCATTGAAGTATTTTTATCAAAAGAATTCAAATTAAATAAGATTATATTAAATTTAACAAGAATATATAAAAAGGTAACTGAATTGGAACAGAAACTCTTACAAACATGATTGTTAATAATAAAGGCAAGATCAAATATAAAAAATACAATTAAATAGAATAGTAGCAAGAATTTAAAAGACGAAATTCGAATTGTTAGTTAATGTGATTCTTCAATTGCTACGTTAGCCCGAAACGGTAAAAGAGAACGAAATCCAACTTGGCCTTGATGACCTAGACATTTCCGCGCGGAATTAACCAATAAGAAATCGAAAGTCTTTCAAATAATAAAAAAAAATCTGATTTTATTTTTGTTTGGTGATTTTGCAATTAACACAATGTAACAAAGTTTTTATAATAGTTAAGTTCTTATAAATAAATGGAAATCATTATTTTAATCATAAGAAATAACAGAAAATACAAGAAAAAGATAAAGAAAAAGTTATTTATAAATTGACGTCATTTTTTAGCTTTTTGTAAGTATTTTAATTTAAAATTTCATGTACTAATGATAAAACTTTACTATATTAAAATGAAATATTGAATTTTCGTTTATGAACACAAAATAAGTTCGTGAAATTTATAGAGTAAAAAAGCTAGAAGTGTACTTACTCTACAATTTGTTACTTTCCTTTTTCTAATATTGAACTTATAAGCTTGTTTTAGACGAATACCTGCTTGAAATTTCAATTTTCTACACGATTTCATACTTAATCCCATGAAATGTGTTTTATAATTGCTACGTATTGCCGACAATTAATACATACGCTATTTTAATTATATTTTTATTGGTAACAAATTTATCAATAGCCAATAAGTAATTAAATATGTAAAATAAGTTGTTGTTTTAAGAGCGATAATATAAATAACCATACGCGCTAATTTATACACATCGTTAGATTTTGCGTTAATCTAAAATTAAACGAAAGGATCTACAGTTTTAGCATTACTTGATTTGTTTTAATCAAAATTATCATGTTTTAAGCTAAATACACTTATGTATTATAATATAATTAAATATGAAAAACTTAATATACCGGGTGTTTCAAAGCTTACCGCCACCCCCCTTAACTCCTTACAGAATTGACAGAAAGCAACCAAATTTTCAACATATACTAAACAAAAATCGAATTAGAATTCGAGTTATAATCAAAAATTACTTCATTTCTTGTTAATTTATGCATTTTTGAGTCAAGTGGCTGTAAAGGAATTAAATGTACTCAAGGGGGGTAAAGAA